>JAAEAF010008043.1:0-99053 GCA_011037195.1 Triatoma infestans
ATATTGTAACGCAGCTGGTGGTGCCATCTAGGAGAGAAGACAGGTACCTAAGGTTCTCTTAGTGGCCGTAGGAAGCGCTGGCGGCGCTCTAGTTTTGACTGGAATAGTCGAGAGAAGTCTGGAATGTTCTCTACTGGTATAAATAGAGGGACCACAGAGAGTTGAGAGAGTTCCCAGTTACAAAACGAAGTTATTAGTTTGTGAAAGTGTACAAAAGTGAACAAAGTGAACTTTTGTGGTTTAAACTGTGAAATAATTATTATTAAGCGTTGTATTTAATAATTTATTGCGTATAGCAATAAATTGGTGTTTTCTTTATTGAAGTTTAGAGTATTTTATCTATACGAACCCACTTAAAACTAGTTGCAGTAGCTAGTTTAGAAAGAAAAACATTACAATATATATACAAAATATACAATATTTACAAAGAGGCAGCTTAGTTCGCTTTCTTCTCCAACTTATTTATTTACAGCAACTTTACAATGTCTTTTAAAAATCAGGGAAAATTTATAAAAACCCTAGTATAGAGTTAATTTGGCACCTGATAAAGTGCCCATAATCTTGCATCAAACCGATGAATCGCCCAGAAGCGCAATTCACATATTTATGTGGATGGATCCGCAATGCTGGATAACATCTGGTATTTTATCCGTCGTAGCATGCATATTTATTATACACTATTTATGTATACTTACAAATTTATTATACACTATTTTCTAATGTCTAATCATAACTTATAATAATTCCATTTTGTCATTAATCAGACACACATAGTAACATAACCTTATAACCTCCCCACATAATTATATACAACCAACAAGTGTGTGTGTGTAACAAGTAACAGAAACATTACGTTGAAGTGAACTCTCTAAACGAAATTGGTGAATTTGCTGTGACGATGGATCGAAACTGGTCAGGAAGGAAATAAATATGCATGCTACGACGGATAAAATATCAGATTTATTAAGGAGGTAAAAAACTAAGTTTTTTCAAACGTATAGTTATTTTTTATACTAAGTGTGTCTTCCATAAATTCCGTTGGAGATATTACTTTAATCATGACAGTTATCCCACCTTGGCCCATTCTATTTAGAAGATTTATTGGGCAAGCTGATTCCTCCAAGAATACTGGAAGTGTCTCTGTCCTTAAAAAAAGGCTTCCTAGGAGCCTCTACAGCTCACTGTCCGGTAATAGGCAGTATCTGTTACAAAAGAATAGCCACAGCGTGCAGTGATAAATCACCAAAGATGTTGAAGCGCTTTAATTAAAATATAAATTAAAAAAAAAAAAAAAAATAGGTGCACATACCACATACCTCATGCCCTATTATTTCAACAATCCGCCCTTCTGTAACAGCTAATCAATGGCGAATGTCAGACTAAAGGAATGGCCAGTATTCACTTTCAAGCTTTTCAATGTACAAGTTTTACCTGTATCACATTTTGAAGTGTAAAAATTATATTTAAAAAAATCTACGTCTCAAATAAACTTGATGTTCGTATTTCAAATCAGTGTTTATATTTCTCACTTGTCAATTGTTAAGAAAAAAACTGTACTTGTCGTAGTAAAAGCTTTGCAATATTTAACATCAAGATGTATTTACAGATCTGCTAATTTTTGGACATTGTTTACGCTCAAGGAAGGTAGCGATGATGTTTATTACTACCCTATGTGGCTGATGGATGGAAGAGTGTATATTGCGGAACTGGTGGTTAAGGTATAAATATTTACAGGGTTTATTAGAGTTTGGAGGCGAGCTAGAAGGAGCTTTATAAAAATTTTACTAAGTAACGGAAATAAGCTGATAGCTCTACAGGAGAAAGGGAAATGGACTGTTTTGATTATAACATTTAACATAATAGCAGATAATAACATAAGTGAAGATATAATAATAAGTAAATAAAAAATATCTCTATAAAAGAATATACATACATAAAGTTGGAATAAATTATGTAATATAAAAATGTCTTTCCAAAGAATGAGAGATAGAAAAAGATATATGGAATAAATGTTATTAGAAATGAATGCAATTTTTGTTTATATGCACTACTGAAACTAAAAAAGAAAATTGAACTAGTGAAATATTTATTTTAATATATTGCGTCATTCCCATATGTGATACCGTTTCAAGACTTTGCTTTTCTTTTTGACAATAAATCTGGAAAGCGCTACTCCACATACACACATACACGTACATACACACAAACATGTAAATGTAATATTTATTTATTTTCGTGTTCTCTCTTTGTTATATATTTCTGTAAGCTTTACGATTCTTTTTTGTTTTTTGCTCTAACCTTCTTTTTCTTTTTATATATTTCAACATACTTATATGTACTGCTGTCTGAAACATATTACCGTATACAAACAAAGAATGAAATTATATGTGTTGATACATTCTAAAACACTAAAATGTATTCATTTTGTAGACAAAAGTAATAAGATTCTTTTCTTCTTTTTTTTTTGTTTTTTTTTGTTAGCAAATTTTCTCGGATTCCCATGCCCAATCTTGTTCCATTTCCAATCTGTCATTTCCATTATTACTCCTCTAAGTTTCGCGAACTTTACTGGATTTCCACAACAGTAAGTTTGGGGACAGCCTATCACAACTTATTTTTTACAATGGCCAAATGTTTAGGATATAGAATCAATAAAAGTAATATATCATGGAAAATTTGAATCAACAATATTAGCTAGGCACAGAATTTACGGGCAAGTAGAGTAGGAAGCTTATAGTATTTACAAAAATTCATAGGAAGATTATTGATGATATCTTAGTCAAGACTAAACGGAAGAAGAGTTGTAAAAAATCATTTTAAACATTTAATTATACTTACACTATCAACTCTAGACTGATATTTAGAGAAAAAGGATATATATTTTTTTTTTATCAGTAAAAATAAATCATTGAAAATGTGGCTGGGTCCGCAACGCTGGATAACATCCAGTATTTTATCCGCCGTAGCATGCATATTGGTTTTGTTCCTGATCAGTTTCGGATATTCATCCATCGTCAGAGCAAATTCACCAAGTTTCTGTAGAGATGAATGAATATCCGGACGATGGATGAATATCCGAAAACGGTCAGGAACAAAACCAATATGCATGCTATGACGGATAAACCAATGCTACCGAAAAATAAATTAGTTTATATGAAAGAAGGAATTTAAGGAATTCATCAGAAGGAAATAAGGATTTAGTTTGTCTATTGTTTACAAGATACAACCCCACTATTCAGAATTCCTACATGTCAATGGGTATACCCACTTTTTTTTGAATGCAAAATAAATGCATCAATTTGAAGTGATTTAAATAATGAAAACTTAAACATTATTTACGAAGTTTTAACAAAATTATTCGGAAAAATATATATATTTTCTCTAAAAAAGTGATTTTTTTTTTTTTGAGTGATTCTGGGGTGCAGTAATGTAAAGCATTGTCTTCTAAATAACTACTTCAATTCAATACGTAGTTCTATCCCACCTATGTAATATTAATATACACTAGAATTCCAAATTGAAGAAAATCAGCTAACCGGAAGTTCAACTTCCGGCCTTTTTTTTGGAATTATCTCGAAAATAGCAAAAAATGTAAAACTTATCACTTTTCATCAGAGATATTTTCCGTGATTGCCTGTTTTTTTTTTGTGTGGTCATCGTCCAGTTTCGGGCGTTCGCCCATCTTCAGGATGCGTTTGTCAAACAGTGTGATAACACAGACTTGCACAGAACAAATTCAGTTTACACTCTGACTGGTCTTTTAAATGTATTTGTTAAATACCTTACCTAGGTCAAGAGGGGTAGGGTGAGTGATGGTACCTGTGTCGGAAAAGAACACGTGTTTGCGTCTTTAAAGGGGCATATTTTTCTTTAAAAATGGAAACATCCAACACGTGGGGGTCTACATTTTAAACTCCGTTGTTGGTGGGGGATTCATTTTACAATTAAATATCCATACTATCTTACTATTATAGTTAGTTATTTATTTATAACAGCGCGAAATAACACTGCGTCAGCCGTTGGCTGCTGTGAAATAGTCACTGACAAGTAAGGACAGATTACGAGTTGTATTATCGTAACACGTTTAAAGACCCAAACACGTGTTCTTTTCCGACCCAGGTCACCCTACCCGTCTTGGCTAGTTATGCATTTAACAAATACATTTAAAAGACCAGTCAGTGTGTAAACTGAATTTGCTCTGTAACAAGTCTGTGTTATCACACTGTTTGACAAACGCATCCTGAAGATGGGCGAAAGCCCGAAACCAGTCGATGACCACAAAAATAAGCAGCCTATCACGGAAAATATCTCCACGTTATACAAAAAATGATTCGACTTTTATATTAATCTTTTGGATGCACATAAATATATATAGATTTTTCAGTTATGTGTGGAAAATTTTTTAACTTGATAATAACCGTATAAATAATAATAGTTCCATTTCCTTGCCAAGTCGTTGCCATAAAAGATAATCCGATTTCGCTCTTTCTGTTTCTTCTAATCTGTGCTGCTTCGGAAATATGGGGGAATTGGCCCACAGTCTCCTAGCGTAATGGAGGGGACGCCTCCTTTAGGCCTCTACACCTTGCCTCGTGCACCTTCAGGGTTCTTTAGCTCAGAAAGATAATTGAACCCCTATTTCTAATGGGTCTGATGGACTGACCCATTCAGGTTGGTGCATCGTTGATCGTTTAGATGACGCAGGGGTCACCACGAGCAGGCGATCAACTTCACCCACAAAAATGGCAGTGTAACACTCCACATTCGTGCCCGTACTTACCTACGGGTATGAATCATGGTCCATAAAGGAATCTGATCGTAGTAGCCTGCAGGCTGCAGAGATGAGGTTTCTTCGAAAAGTTGAGAGGAAGACCAGGAGAGACCGTATCAGAAACACTACGATCAGAACCACGTTAAAGTCCGAACCCTCGATCAAATAATTGAGAGAGCGCAGCTGAGGTGGTTCGGCCATGTAAGCAGGATGGAGGAACACCGGTTCCCTAGGAGGGTGATGGAGGCTAGGATTTCTGGCAGGCGACCCAGAAGAGGAAGAAGAATAAGTTGGCTGGATAATGTCAAAAGAGGAACCAGCAGACAAGGAATTGATTGGACAGAATCCAACGAATTGTCACTAGATAGAGATAGGTGGCGCTCCTTTTGTCAAACCTCTACACCGCAAGGTAGACGAGGTCAAGACTAAGAAGAAGAAGAAGAAGAAGAAGATAAATTAAGCAATAAAGTGAAGCGTGTTTTACAACGGATTTTTTTTTTTGTATTGTTTTAAATAAGTTAAATTTTAAATAGAACAGACTCATAATTCAGCTTTGCCATTTAAATCAGTTTGATGGTCTTTTGAGCTAATGTAAACGAAATGATCATTATATTGAAACTCTTGTGTCACCACTGAGTTAGACACACAGGAAAGAGGAATCTTTAGGGACTTCTGACCAAAATGGAAAAGACACAAATATTTTATCTCCTCTCATATTAAAATTTTACCATTAGAGTGGTAATTTTCCGCTTGGATAAATCACACTTTATTTGCCATTGAAAGATAAATTTCATGTTTAATCTTTAGTTTTCCTCATTGTTTGGTTGAAAAATATTATTATTAAAACTTTTAAAAGGTTTTTTCAATTTTTATTTTAATTTAAAAACCTTGATTTCTATTTTTTTTATATTGTTTGATTGTTATTTATACTGTAAAGAATTGACAATAGAATAGCGAAGTAAATAGCTAAATAAGTGAAATAGTTAACTCCATTAACTTCAACAATAGTATTGTTGCTGATAAAAAATTCTTTGAGACCTCAATTTTGAGATTTCTTTGATGTTGAGCTCCAAATGAATGTGTACCACTCGGACTACTTAGTTTTCAAGTTCATCAGAACACCTTCAAATCATTTGTTTTTGTTTTTATCGGTTTTGGTCTTTAAAATTTATTGCAGTTTTCACCAACTCTTTGCAATCTCCCGGCCAGTTCTCTCCCCTCCTCTTCAGCTTGAATTCCATATGGATTCTTGCCTCGTCGAGCAGAGATCACCGGAAGAGAACGTGATGCACCGTGTACCGCTCACCGCATTCGCAATTCGGGGAATCTTTCAATCCCAGCTCATGGAGCTTGGAATAGAACTCCCCATGGCCCGTGAAATATTGCGTTACGGTTTGAGATAGCTCCAGCCGTCGAATCGATAGTGTGTGATGCAAATTCAGGAAGAACTCATATGTGATTCTCCCTGTTTCTGCTTCATGCCAGCGTCTTTGTCACTCGTACCCAATCTCGTACTCTCGGATCTTTCTCTTTGCAAAGGCAGGAGGCGTCTGACTGGACAGCTCCTCACCATTCAAGGACAAACATTTCCCCTTCCTGTACCTATGGGTAAGGGCCCTCATCTCCGCGAGGAGATCGAGCGGCAACACCCGCGGTAAGGAGACCGTGGAGGACGTCGTGTAGGCCCTTGTTACAGAGCACAAAATGGATAGAGTGCCGCTGTACGACTGCATGTCAAGCCTTTCAGCCCAACAGGCAGCTGCGTACGTTGCCACATTCTCCCTTATAGATGGTCAAAGCCAAGCCAGTCTTCAGCCCCCATTCACCTCGGGCTACTCTTTTGATTCCCTGGTACAAGTTGAGACAACTGGAGGCAACCCGCTGAATGTGAGGCTTAAAAGAAAGCTTCTAATCCAACTGCACGCCCAGATACTCAAACTGGGTTACATGGACTATACTGTGCTCGTCCATCGTGATCCACGGAGGAAGACTGGGATGAAGCTTGCCTTTCATCAACATTATTTTAGACTTCTCAAACGAAATCTGAAGCTTCTCCCCTTGACCAATTCTTTATTCGGGACACAACAGCGCTAGCACGCTCCTCTAACTCACGCCGAGAATCTCCACTGCCTGACTACCGCTATTTCTCTATCTAGATTTGTGGCATATTTGCCAATTTGGTGTCCTAACTAGAAATGAACAGAGAAAAACCCTGCTTCTCCCTCCATTCCTAACTGCTCCTTCCTCAGAGTCGTCGTTGTATACATTTAATCAACAAGGAAATCAGTTTTTTTTTTTGTACCTTGAGCAGGTTAGTAAAAGAAATTCTTGACATTATTTCTGCTGTGAATTCAATTGTTGCAAACTATCTTGTTCAGTAGAAAAATTAAAGGGGACGGGGGGGAATTTTATAGCTAAATAATCATTGCAGCAACTTTTAAATAAATCATCTTTGGGAGTAACAGTGATAATATTTCAACAGACTATTTTAAATTAAGTTAGACTGGATAAATATGAAACTGTCACTGTTAATTACGTTATAAATTAAAAGAACTGCAGAGCAATTATTTATTTATTTAAATTTAATTAATAATATATTTATTAATCTTTTAAAATGACTAAGATCTTTGTCGTTTTAATATCAAGCAAAATATAACAGAATTTTCAAAGTGAAATTCTGTCATTATCTACTTTTTCTTTTAGTTTTACTCCTTTTTTTTTTTTAATTTATTTTACTTTAGTTAGGGAAATATACAAAGTTTTAGAAACACTTTTTAAAAAAAAGATAAACTGATGGTGCAAATTAAAGAAGTTTATTTTAATTATTATCTAAATTGAGGAAATATTAGATTAAAACTTTGTGCATCCTTGTTTAGGTTAATCAGTTTTAAACAGAATTAAATTTGTTAAAACTTTTAGTCGACGTTCATCTATATGTTTGTCTAGTTAAGTTGCATAAAAGTATCTTAACATTACCTCTAAAGATCTTGAAGAACAGTTTAATTGGCTAATAAATGATAATTTGGTATTTAATTTAAGCCTAAAATTAATTTTAAGCAAATTATCAATACATTTACTAAATTATAAGGTTATTTATTTAAATAAACTTCTTCCATTATAAGTAGTTCACATTAAGGAATGATTTATTATTTTTTGCTTTGCTGTAGCCAAGAGGTGGAACAAAAGTTCAGTATACTACTTTATTTTAAGTTTTTTAACGAGAAATAAACATGGAATTTTCCAAAACAATGGAAATTTTATCTGCTATAAAACTTCTACTGAACTGGAATTAACGGACAAGCATCAATATCTTCTCTCTTAAGATCAGGATTTTTTAAATATTCCTGTTCTGGAGTGACACCTTTCACCCAGATCCCGGATGTTGGGGAAATTTGGTATTTTTATCGGTATTTGGTAATTAAATTATTGTAATTGTAAGGATAGACATTAAAGTGAAAATTATCCACATCTGGATTCCAAGTAATCGTACAATGCCTTTACAGTACCTTCTGTATTTGTACTTTCAACGAAATGATTACCTCTGTTTTCTTCCTTTTACTGTGCCATCAGTTCTTCGGAATTGGTATACCACTTGCGAAGCTGAAAACCTCCAGGCAGTAGTGCTCGCTCCACTTGGGCTCTGATCCGACAAATACAATTTAAACAAAATAATAATTCAACCCTTTGTAAATAGATTGGAAAATCGGCAAATGAGATGATATGGCCACGTCTACAGAAGAAGGAAAAATTGGACAAGATTAAATGTTTGATGGAGGCCAAATCTGAGGGCCGCAGACCAAGCGGCAGATCGAGAATTGGCTATTTGGTGTACATTGAACGACTGGGCACAAAAGAAGCGAGGTCAATCAAGGCCATCTGACCAAAGAATGACAGGCAATAAAGAGGAATATATCCGATTGTTATGGTGGTAGGTTCCGCAGAGCTGGAAAGCATCAGAGACATTTTCCGTGGTAGCCTGCTTCATTTTGTGGTCATCGACCGGTTTCGGGCGTTCGCCCATCTTCAGGATGCGTTTTTCAGACAGTGTGACAACACAGACTTGCACAGAGCAAACTTAGTTTACACACTCACATTACTGAGTGTGTACTTACACATACTGTGTGTGTAACTAAGTTCCCTACATTCAATCCCTACAGCACCATTGTCAATGCTCCCTTGTACGTTTCCAAACACACAATCCTTTGTTTCTGCGATAGCCAAGTTTCGTTATCTAAAGTTCCATTCCCAACTATTCTTTCATTCAAGTCCACTAATCCAAAACGCTCTCAACCACAACTCTTCCCTCTAAGCCATCACGACGACTGAAGTGTCGATGGCCTCGCGATCATCTGCTTATGTAATCAGCTATCTTGTAGGACAGTAATGAGACTCCAATCTTAATGGTTTATTACGACTGCCATCGCTAGATGGCAGACGTTCATGTAGATCAGGACATGTGTGCGTTGGCTGAAGGCCGCAAGATTATTCAGATGTTATCTATTTTACTTGTTGCATGTAACATTATGCAGTTGTAAAAAATAAAAAAAAAAAGTTTTACATTTTATTAGTAAGGATAATAAGTAAAGAGTACAGACTGAGAGCAAAGAGCCTCTTGATATTGCTGATCAGGACTATTGCCTATTCTGTTGATCGTTTAACACATGCATGTAGAATATTGACAGCTGTTTTTTTTAGACTTCGCTGAAAATAGTTATAAACTGATTCGCTTGTTATTTATTACTTGACTGTTTGCTAGTTTAAAACCTGAATTCGGACCATTTTTATACATAAGGATGCTTGCTCATTTACAAGCCCATTCGAACATTTCATTTGTATAAGCGTGTTCAGAGGTGCAATACATCCATAACATCTGTGGTGCTTTTGTTTGCGTGATGCACATTCACAAATATTTCCATTATTGCTTTATATTCTTATAGTATGTATTGCGAATTACTTACTATATATAACTGCTGATTAAATCTGAATATTACTAATAGTACGTAATAATTATTTGAATTATATAAATAATTAATACAATGTCAGAATCATATTTAAATCTATTGGCCTATTAAATTTAAATTTCATTTCTGGGGGCTAATTGACAATTATATCAAGATGTTCACTGTGTAATTTAAATGTAATTGAAGATGATTATTATTTTATTGGAATCTGCCCCATTTCTAACAAATAAGACCTACTAATTTGGGACATGACCAGCCTTAAGCCACTAAAAATATGTTAATATTTGCAAACGGAGAAAGAGGTTGTGGAAATGCCGTACAAACGTTTCTTTTACTATATAGAAAAATAAAATTATTTCTGTGTAAACTTTCTCTATTAAAAAGAGAGAGATTAGTTGTTAATTTGTATTTTCTTTTGTTTCAATGTGAACAGTAGCTTTACTAGATACGTTAAAAATGTAAACTGCTTAAACCAAAAAATAAAGGTAAATTTTATAATTGTTTTTTTGTTTAATAAACATTTTTATTACTTCTTTGAGAAGTGAGGTCAAGGATCGGCCTTTAGAAAATGATGTTTCAGTCTTCTATTGGCTGTTTGTAGAGACAGTCTTTTCTTATAGAAAATTAATTCAGAAATTTGGCTAAAGAGATTCGAAGTACCAAATATCAACTTGAAAATCAAGAATAAGGCTTCAGGAAGCTGATTTATTAACTGGAAAAGCTACTACTGGCTCCAAATTTACTATAGCTTCAGATGATTGGATGAATTTATTTTCACCAAAGAACACCATGATTCGCTTTAATTATCGAAAAAGAATGGTGAGGACCAGAGGAAAAGTTTGCAACCTACAATTTATTCTCTACAGATTAAATTTTCATGATGGCTCCATTTTGGCTTGGATGGCAAAGAATTTAGGAGACGTACATATTTGGTTTCAAGAATCACTAACTGCGGAAAGGATAAAGCATACACACAAGTTTCGATGTATATATCGTTCCTTTGCCGCTTTGGTTGCAATCTTTGTTTTTTTACTGATGGGATGATAGAGTCAGTATTCACTTGGTGTTTAACAATTTCTTATAATGAAGATAATTAGTACAACGTTCTTCCCTAAAGACACTGGATCTTAAATTAATGAGTTCGGGATAAAGCTTGACCGCAAGGAAGTGCAGCTACTTCCAAGGATTTCAAGCAGTTAGCAAAATCGCAGCAGAAGATTTGAAAAAAATCATTTAAAAGTTTTAGAAGAACCATATAGCATCCATTCCAATTCAATGAAGTTGTCAGAGCAAGAAGAAAAGCCAAAAGCCAACTAAAAAGCTCGTAAAAATAGTCATGCAAGGAAAAATCCTTAAGAGATATTTTCGCGGATTTTTATTTTTGATTTCATAGCCACATTTTTTTTTGAACTACCTTGGATATAGTAGTGGACGCAAGATTATTGATTAATAACAATTTGACACGAAGATCTAAAATGGTGACGCCATGCAAGCAAGCTTGCTAGAAGGCGTTTAGTTATGGCCTTCGCTACCAAGGTGCGTTACTGACTGTAGCTCTCTAACTTATTTTCATGATACGCTCTCACAGGAAACGAATTCTGAATTGCGGGTACGCTAGCCAGAAGACTAAAGCAAAAATTTATCCGAGAAGTTTGTTGTAAAAATTGCATGATCGAAACCATTTACCGTTAGAGAAAGTTTTTTTTTCTATTTCGCATTATATTTTGTTACAATTAAATTTTAAATTAATATTGAGTGAATTCTAAGCTCACTTCTGAAGTATGTAAGAAAATTAAGGAAACTAGAAAGAACATTAACACTTTCGTGGACAAAGAAGATTATAATGAAATACCACCGCATTGTAATTTGCCTCACTTTTAAAAGATAAAAAGTGTTTATCCTAATTTTTCATTTACAACACAATTTTCTTTGGGCATTAGACTGACATAATTCTTAAGGATATTCATTTATGTAACATTTTGACTAGAACAAGATTTTTATTCATCAGTTTTTCGTGTGTATCTTTCATGTTTCATACTTTCCTTAGATTTTTCTTCTGCTTAACTATTTTGAAATTTAAAAATAATTTTTCCGCATGACGTAAATAAATGAAATTTATGAACTAGAAGTTTTATAAGAACTGAATATGTTATTGTAATGGGTAATGTAGTGGAAGAAGAAATGCAAGAAATTATATCTATTTTATTTAAAGAAAATAATCAAAATTATGAGAAAATGCAAGCTCGTTCGCAAAAAGGGTACACGCAGGTAGAAGAGTACAGTTATTGGAAAAGTTGATCAACCTTGATTACATTGTACTACCCCCTTCTCCTCACAGGGGAGGAACGGAACGAACAATCAGAAGACATTTGTTGTAGACAATCAAGCGAGATTTGTTGTAGACACCAAGGAGAACACATCAGAACTGTACCAGTTTTAAGTTATAACATAAGAGTTTATTCCAGTTAATTTCATTACACTTATAAGCTTATTATTGTGATATTTTAAAGTAACTTAATTTCTCTTAGAGAATATATCTATTTTAAAAACAGTGGTGCTCTCTTGATTTTTACTAATACTTCTATCTCAAACATACATACAAGCCCTTTTACTAAGCCGCTCGTGCTACTACAAACATAGAACAACAACACACCAAAACCATTTCAGTAATCTATGCAAATATGGTAAACATATCAAACACAAACCCCCAGCTACAAAACACATCCTAGATATAGATCTATACGGGATATTGAATCCTGGTATATAAAGGTGGAGTGGAACTTCATGAATAGGGGATATAATGATAAATGGCAAAGAGATAATTTTCACCATTGTATACGATAATCTGGTGATAATTATTGTATAAGACAACTGAAGAGGTATTAGAGATGTTAGTATATTAATGGTTCATAATTATTATAATCAATGAAATTGTTTCATATATTTCTTATGAGTATTAAATGGATAATAAAGTTTTCATTACTGATATTTCACAGGCTGAAAAAGAAATAGAATTTACACAAGGTTTATATAAAAGTATTCGTATATCATCAATTTAGGGCGACTTTACAAAGCTGAAAAACATCAATTTCTGCTATATTGACTGGTTTCGTGACCCAGATGAACATAAAAAGGGAATTGTGCAAACTGAATTTTTTTCGGTCTTGTGCGGTCTGTGATATCTTACTTTTATAAAGAACCTGAAAATGGGTAAACTTTCGATCAAAAGTTAAACTTACAAAATAAAATATGGCTAATATGGAAAAAAATCTCTGATATAGTAATTTTTATTACTTTCTGTATTGCCTTAAAAAAGAAAGAAAATTGCGATACTGACAATTTTTAGAAACAGAATTTTGAATAAGATGAAATGTTTGAGATCTCTTAAATAGAAAAAAAAAACAACGTTTCTAGCAAATGTGTGTGTGTGTGTGTGTGTGTGTGTGTGTGTGTGTATGTATGTATTATAGTTCTTAGGAAATAGAGATATATATCAGTGTTGTTTCTGGCCTTGTTCTTAGAAAATATATATTAGTAATGATATACATCAGAAAAAACAAATCTGCTATTAATCTCCATAATGACACAAGCAAACCCTCCATTACTTACAATACTTTATTCAAAACATGACCTTCTGGATTTCCCTTATTATACGTATATACCCTTCCATATTTGAGATCTCCTATATTTCCATAACAACCTTTCTATCTTTCCATTTCAGTGCAGTCGTATAGTCAAACCATATTTTAGCCCTACATTACAGTATATTAGTCACATAATGCAAGTTTAAAAGCAATTGTTTAAATTTTAATATTTTGATGTTGGTGATGGTATACATCACAAGATAAACTATGTTTTTTTTTTTTAAGAAATTCAAAAAGGAAACTTTTTGCCCTGAAGAAGGCAATAAATTTGCCGAAATACGTCGTTGAAAATATGAAAAAAAAAAAGAGTTTATTTTTTGACCGAATTTCAACATCCATTTTACAACAGCAATACAGCAGCGGTCGTAACGAACACCAAAAAAACTTAAATTTTAACCAAGAATACATTTTTCTGGGAGGCCTGTATTTGGTAAAAAGAGAACGAACGTCTTCTCACATTGAAAAGCAAATGTTTTTCACATAAAAAAGGAAACGAATGTTTTCTCAAAGCAGGGTAGTGTGTGGGGATAATTGGGGGAGGAGCTTCTGGGGGTTGTTGAAAAAAATATTATTCTACTTAATGCTGCGACTGTCTATATGACAGATACGGTTTGCATTTTTTTCCCGGTCTAAATACTTTCATTTACAACATTAAGGTAAACTAAAAAAAAAAAAACTGGTGTGAAACACTCACACAACTTTCTCTTGCTCCAATTTTCCAAATTTTAATTGACAAATTTTTTTATACTTAGTATACCAAAAAATTAAGGAGAAAATCGTAAAAACTAGAAAAAAAAAAATTCAGTAAAAACGTACTTACGTCATCTGATTTACTTTAATTTTCACAATATATTTCATTCTAATTAATATTATTTATCATCCGATATTTTATCCGTAGAAGCACGCATATTGGTTTTGTTCCTGACCGGTTTCGGATTTTCATCCATCGTCAGAGCTAATTCACCAAGTTCGTGTAGAGAGTTCACTTCAAACGAAATGTTTCTGTTAGACTCACACTTGTTGATTGTATACATCATAGATGTATTTACTTATTTTATTTTCTTTACTTATTTTATATTTTCTTTACTTAATTTATTTTATTTACTTGTTTTATTTTGGATGTATTTATTTATTTATTTATTTTATGTTGTGTTCTTGTATACTTGTTGGATGAATAATATGTAAAATGAATATGTATGCTACGACGGATAAAATACCGGATGTTATCCAGCACTGCGGACCCACCCACATTTTCAATAATATTATTTAGATGATAGAATTGTGTAATAAACTGAAATTGCTCCCAAAAGTGCCCTTAAATGCATTTTTACCAAAGAAATGTTACAAATAAAAATTGTATATCTTTGTATGTGTAGTTTATATACCAAGTTTAAAGAAAATCGTTGGAGCCATTTTTGAGAAAATCGCAAAAAAGTGAAAAAACTTATTCGCTAAAGTGGTACTTCCTTGGATGAGGAATTTTGACAGGTAAAGTACTGTCGGATTCCATGGTGATACTTAAACGGAATATCAAGCTTGAACTTTCTGCGATTTTTCGTATTTGAGCTATGCTATTCACACACACACACACACACACACACACATTCTAAAAAATACTACTTTTTTTGATCAGGGGTACCTCAAACGAATATTTTCCGGTGGAAAACTCAGACGAAAATTTGACACGATTACAAACTCCTCTAAAAACTGACTAAGTAAAAATATCTAAAAAAGATATTGCTCTAACTTTTATCATTCACAATTAATGAATATCTTCCGACCACAATTACACAGTCACCTCCAAATGTTCCTTACGAAACCTTTGCTGCTCTACGGACTGATAGACTGGGACTATTTTCGAGGATTACTGAAACTGAAAATCAATTTTCTAAAAATACTTTCAAAACACCCCCAAGAATCGATGATTTTTTTTAAAAAAAAGTTATTGATACTACAGTTTACGACTATCATAATACAAGAATTATTAAAATAAAGGAAATTGATAGATAAAGTATAGAATAGATAAATAGTATAGATACTACAAGAAAAAGTAAACGCTTAATGCACAAATCCGCCATCTGATCGAGTACCTTACAACTCACTCTCATATACGTACCCTGTTAACTAAAAAACGAAGAAGCATGGATTCCTCTGGCAACGAGGCATTCGAGATGCATTCACCTGCTTTTTCCTGCCAAAACTGTACCTTCCGTCCAAAGAAATACATTATCATGTAGGGAGGCCAGTTCGAGCAAGATCTGTAATTATGAGGAGTAAAATTTATAATAAAATAGTACTTTTCTTCTTATTCAATCAAAAAACCGTTATAATATCATTTTGAAATTTCTTATAAGAATCATGTTTTCATTCATAACTTGTAAAATATCGCTCAAAGAAAAAAACCGTTCAAGTAAATTTTTCTTACCAAAAATAGAGGAATCTATTTCTTAAATAAAAACCACACCTCCCCATTTGAAAAAATGAAGTTGGTGCCTGTATCTTGCTTCTTGAAGCACCAAAACAAATTTGCAAATTAAATTTGGTTTTCTAACAAAAAAAAAACTACGGGGACACGTATTTTTTTATATTTTTTTTTCTAGCCATCTTAGTTTCCGAGAAAAAGTCGTTATCCATATACCTTGGGACACCATGTATACTTGAATTTTCGTCTAAATACTATTATATATATTTATAGTTTTAAAAAAAATGAAATATATCGAATACAGAGGCATTTTTAACATCATTTTTATTTGCCCGAAACTGACTAAATTTTATACAAATATGCGCAAAAATAAGAAAAGAAGGTAAATCACATAATTGTTTTGATCTAAGAATCATCGTATTATAGTTTGTCTGTGAGACCCATTTATGATTTGGAAAAGATGGACCAACATTATAGAGAAATGAGAAGCTGAGAAGAAGGATAATGAAAATGAAGAGAAAAAAGGAAATAAGAAAGTTTTATCTTAATCGCATTTATCCTTATTTCTTCTAACAAAGACTCTCCAGCCACCGGAATATACCAAAGCAAAAGAAGATATTTATTTGGAAGAAACGGGATTTTACGGGTGATTCTCCAAAAAAGATTTTGTCCTCTCACTCTTTCTCTATTTGCAGAGAGAGAGAGAGAGTTAACGGCTTATTTCTTTCTAAACTTCCTTCTTCGACTTTCTCCTTCTATTAATTTTATTATTATTTCTTTAATAATATTTTTCGCAAACCTATAAACTTTTTACTATATCTGAGGAGTTTGTGTTTAGGTTTAGTATAATCTTACAGATACCATCATCACTTTTATAAATAAATGTTTTAACCCGATAACTTATTTAAGGACAACAAACAATTTCTAATTCAAGTAGTTGACACTTCAAAAGAGATACATTATTTCACTATCGTAAAATTTCCTTTATCACACAATTAACATAATGAAGTTATTGAAAAAGATATTTTTCTCTTAATTCTTTCTGCAAACTGCAGTTTATATATTTTTTTTTTTTTTTTTTATCATTTAACTACCCCTTCATTTTATGTTATTGTTTATTTTAAGACGTCGTTAATTCTGACGATCTGTTATCTCCTAATCCCTTATTATTATTATTATTAAGATAATCTAAATCGACTTTTACCAAGTAAAATATACGGGAGACTTCTTTATCGTCTTATTTTATATCTGTTTTTTTCTTTTTTTAAAAAAAATCCACTGACTACTTTTTGGAGGAAAAGGTCATTGATGGGGGAACTATCCAAATACTACTACTTCTTATCAATATGCCTATATTTCTCTTTAGGATAATTTTTACTTCTTCTGAATTCTTTTCCAAACTGTACTCTTCCATGTCCTTTATCGATTGCTATTATTCTTTATGAAACTTTATAACTTGTAGCGTGATTTTACTTTTTTTTTTTGTTCAATTTTTTTTTGCAATTTTTCTCGAAAAATAGTTTCCACTTTTTTTCTTAATCATCAAATACATTTAATAAATTCTGGGGTTAAGCTTTTCTTTTCAAGTTCCACTAGACGAGCGTGTTCTACCCACTTATATATAATAATATTAAGTTACAATAAAATTATTACTAGGAATACTAAATCTGTAGAAAATCTATTAACCGAAAAATACTTAGATTTAGTATGGAGATTTTTGAATTTTTCTCAAAAACTGCACCAACGATTTTTCTTTAAAGTTGGGAATACTAAAATGTAAATGGTCTAGAGGGGATTGTGTGACATCTTCAGATATTAATCGTTATTACAGTTTCAAATATACATTTTGATTAGCTAAGTGGATAGCGTGTTGGGCTTGCCACGCGCAGGTTTCGGGTTCAAGTCCAATGCTACCCTTAGATTTTTTTCTACCTGAAGAGCATCTACAGCTCACTAATCGGTGATGGACAATGTTGTGTGTAGCGAGAGAATACTGTCCGGAGGCCGGCAGTGCACTGAGAAGGCTCCGGGCGCGAATCACTATTGATGTTTACACGCCTTAAACTAAAAAAAAAAAAAAAAATCTGGTGTGAAACACTCACACAACTTTCTCTTACTCCAGTTCTCAAAATTATAATTGGCAAATTTTATAGTTTGTGTACCAAATTTAATGCAATTCGACGAAAACTGAAAAAACTGTTAGTAAAAGCGCACTTCCGGTTAACTAATTTCCTTGAAACTCGGAATTTTGGCTATGCATTTATTTCTAATTAATTTTGTTTGGATGATAGAATTGTGTAATCAACTATGATAGCACTTTAGAGAAAAACATAACCCCCACCCCTCCCCTAAAAGTGCCATTACATGAATTTTCCTAGAGAAATGTTTTAGATAAAAGTTGTAGAACATTGTATGTTTAGTTTATATACGAAGTTTCAAGAAAATCGTCGAAGCCATTTTTGAGAAAATAGCGAAAAAGTGGAAAAATTATTTAGTAAAGTGTTAAAGTAAACGCACCTCCGGTACATAAAAAGTTTATGGTAATAATGATGAATTATTTTCCCTTCTTTTTTTTATTATTATCACTATTATTAGAATTACAATGTTTGATATTGCTATAATTATTTACATTATTATTTACATGGTAATGTTGTAAATTGAATATTGAGGTTCGTTCATACAATGTATTTCAACGAGAAGGGCCATACATAACATTTCTCCCTTCTCAAACAGTCGACGACCCGACGAGTACCGACCACTTGTACCCTCCACTACTCCTCCAGTAGGCTGCAGATCTTGGGCGAGACCTCCACTGTTCTGTAAAGAAATCCAGCGGCCATGTAAAGAAATCCAATGATTTTTTTTTCTTTTTTTTTTAGGGTTCTGTACCGCGACCATTTTTAGTTTAATCTATTGTACCCCCCTCTGGTGCCCAAGATAACCTAGCTCATCTATAGCACCCTCTCCAGGTTGAGCACCCTAAGGAATCCCCCCAAAATCCTGGAAGGTTCTAGGGTGGGTATTTCCTCCTCCCCTATCTGGTAACAACCCAGAGACTACTGAATCTTCTTTGAATGACGGCATCACAGTCCGTGAGGAAATATATCGGAGTTTCCTCCATTTCTCCACAGAATCTGCATGTGCCATTATCTTCTAGGCCAAACTTCCTCAGGTGTCCCCTGAGTCTGCAATGCCCCGCAAGGAATCCCGTAAGAATACGGATCCTACTGATGCAGGCTTTCGACCTTTTCTGGTTGTAGCCACCAGACAGACCTTGGCCTGCCTCCCGGGATGGTGTTCTAGAGACGACCTCTTTCCGCCACCTCCTCCTTCTTGATTTCTTCTAGAAATACTTGGTCGCTGTCTCCACAAAAGGGCTCTGGCCCAATAAGAGGAGATACAGCGCCTTCTTTTGCCAGGGTGTCGGCTACCTCATTACCCTCCACGCCGACATGTCCCGGCACCCAATGTAGGGTAACTTTATTTCTTCTGCGTAGGTCATTAAGCCTACCTAGACATTCCCATACCATTTTAGAACTGATTACATAAGAACTCAGTGCTTTAATGGCCGCCGGACTATCGGATAGGATAACTATCTCCTGATTCCGATATCCTCGATCAAGGTTCAACTGAACGCACCTTCCAATAGCGTGAATTTCCGCCTGGAAGATGCTAGGAAACCTACCCATGGGTTCTGAGTGTTTGGTTCTAGGCCCAAACACTCCTGCCCCGGTTCCTTCGAGGGTCTTGGACCCATCTGTATACCACTTAGTGGCATGCTTGCTAATACTATCCAGGGCGGATCCTTCGTTCCACTCCCTTTTCGTACTTAGCTTTGTAGAAAAATTCCTAACGAAGCTATATTTCTTAGTCATGTTATCTCTAGAAAAGTTCCAGGGGAGGGAGCCAACAGAAGGAAACGTTCGCTTCCTAGAGCTTAGCCCATGTCCCCCCACGCCCTCCCTAGAGATTCTGAGGAGGGCTCCCTTCGCCTCCATTTCCACCACTAGGTGGAGCGGTATGAGATTGAGAATAACCTCATATTCTCAATCATAAGCACGCAATGCGCTGTACTTTGTCAAGAGTCTTCTTGACCTTTTCAAGCTTTGTTCTGCTATAACACGCTACTGCGCCATACGTGATAATGGGTCTCACCATCATGGTGTACATCCAAATAAGACTGCGAGGATGGCATCCCCAGGACTTGCCCGCCACCCTCCTACACCCATTGGAGCTTACTATCCAGAGTTACTCCAAGATATTTAACTTCCTTCTTCCACTCTAAGTCAACTCCAGCTAACTGGATGCTTTTCAGATGTGGAAGAGTCCTGCGCCTTGTGAAAGGGACTACCGTAGTTTTCGTTGGGTTAATTCCCAACCCCACAGAAAGGCACCATCTGTTAGTGATGTTTAGATCCTTTGTAATATTTCACATAGGGTTTCTTCGAACTTACCTCTAGCAATTATGACATTATCATCGGCATACTCCTGACAGGAGATGTCGAGATCCGCCAATTTGCAGAGGAGTTCGTCTAGTACTAGACTCCATATTAGGGGTGACAGAACCCCCCCTTGGGGACATTCTTCCCTCGTGCCTGTTCCCATTCAGTACTAAGGGTTCTTTTAAGACCGTTCCTATCCATTCGGATATACCAGGCCCCCCGTGCAAGCACGGAGTCGTTTTGCAAGAGAAGGATGTCACCACCACGAGAGGCTGGAGTGCAAGGCCTCGCCGTGGTAGAAGTGCCACCCCGGGCACTCCCCCGCTTGGCCCCACAAAGAGGCAGGTTCGGTTGTACGCCGAACCAATGCGTGGAGGCCAACAATTGTTGGCCGCCACTACCAGATCGTGGAGAAGGCTGACTCTACTTTAGCTCTGGTGAGCCACGCCCCCTAGCGAAGGGCACTTCCGTCGTCAGAAGCGACGGCAAGAGTATTAATTTATATTGCGGTATATCCACCCGCTCAGCTCATATCCCGAAGGACAGCGGAGCTATTGGTTAACCAACGGCCACTACGAGTCCTACCCCAATTGCAAGCAATTGGGCTTGGAAATCGGCGATGCTTGCGCCCGTAGTTCAGTACTTCACTATATTATATATAGCGGCGTGACTGATCGCACGCCCGATGGTCTTACTCCCTTGTCATCTACTTATTTTGACCCGTTGCCTCAGGGGTCAGGGTACAGTATCCCAGGAACCAGGAACCCATCGGCTCATGGGGAGTGAAGGGAAACTGGAAAAGGATCAGGAAAGAATGGGAAGGAGTGGCTGACTGCATCTCACTGAGATGGGCGTTGGTGGCGCCACATACCTACGCCTGAAAAAAAAAACATCCCCCCTTGGGGACAGCCTTTAGTCGTACTGACTCTAATGGTTTGTTGTCCCACCATTGTCTCCACTGTTCGTGTGGACAACATCTCATTCACCCACCTCGGCATGGTGCCGTCTACCCCCCTTTTAATTAGGGCCCTACTGACGGCCACATGGGAAATGTTGTCAAAAGCGCCCTCTATGTCCAGAAAGACGCAAATGGCCGTTTCCTTGACATCTATAGATTCCTGGATGGCACTCGTCAGCTCATACAGAGCGGTGTCCGTTGATCTTCCCGCTCGGTATGCATGCTGTCGCTGGTGCAAAGGCACCCTCTCCAGAATCTCTGTTCTTATAAAATTATCCAAAGCCTTTTCCATTGCCTTAAGAAGAAAAGACGTAATTCAGATAGGCTTGAAGGATTTAGGTAGGGTGGAGTCCCTATTCCCGGTTTTCGGGATGAACACCACCCTTGCCCTCCTCCATGGCATCGATATATACCCGAATTCCAGACTACTTCTAGTTACCCGAACCAGGTGTGGGAGGATCTCCGCTATGCCCCTCTGCAGAAGGGCAGGAAAGACCCCATCCATCATCGGTGAGTTATAGGGCAGAAACGAGCTGATTGCCCATTCCAGCCTCGAAGGCGTGCAAATGGTTTTGACCTCAAATCCAATGATATTTCAATAGATGTATGACCGAACCTCAACATCCAATTTGCAACATTGAATACAGCGGTCGTAACGAACACCAAATTACATAGTAATTATTATATAACGGAATCAAAGTCAATAGAATTAACATATTTTCAGAGACTTTGAGAAAAATTTCCCATTGGAGAAAATGTGTCAATTTTATATACAAAATATATATTAATTGCGATAAGTGGAAGTCGGATGTAAGTGCTTCAAAACCAGATTTTCCTTTTTCCGCCGCTATGACTTTTCTTCCAATTTCACTAAATCGAATCACTAGATTTGTTTAACTTCCACTAATGGTTTAACTTTCAATTTTTTCACTCGCATTTAAAAAATATGCACATCTGAATTGTTTAATGACAGCTTGTATGCATTTCTTCAAAAATATTTATCAATCGTTTACCAACTATACCTTCACTTACGTCATTTCTTAATTGTTCTGATAAAGATTAATAGACTATTACCAAATAATATTACTCATTAAGTAGAGATTGTTTTTCTTCTTTTAATTGCAAAGCGACAAGCTGAATAATATGTAATATATTTGTGTGAAGCAGTGGGAATAAGTCTCACCCAGCATAAGGGAGAATAATTATCACCCTCACCCTGGGAATTCTCTGGAGGGAGAAATATTCCTAATCCTCCACACAAATATATATTACAGTGGTGGCAGCGGTGGGATCTTGGGTTGAGTTCGGGGGTTCCACTGGGTGCTGTATGTGATACCCTGGCTTGGATGGCCTGGAGGATGGCCACTGGATTTCTTTACAGAACAGTGGAGGTCTCGCCCAAGATCTACAGCCTACTGGTGGAGTAGTGGAGTGTTCAAGTGGTCGGTACTCGACGGGTCATCGACTGTTTGTGAAGGGAGAAATGTTATGTATGTCCCTTCTCGTTGAAATAAATGATATTTTTTCTGCATATAATTGATTTTTATTACGAGTAGGGGTGAGAATTATTCCCATTGTTCCACACAAATATATTACAATACTTAATTTACTCAATGATTGAAGAACATCTTTGCAAGATATAACATTTGTTTTTATTGCATTAAATATAACTTGTTTCCACTTCTTTGTTTATAAGGAATGACATGCTTCCAGGGCACTATGTCATTCATTATATGAATGTATTGTATGTGTTGCCCTCTTAAGCTCTCTCTACACATATATCTCTTTATGTCTCCGTCAAACTTTGTGTTCGACTAAATTATTCTGATGTATAAGTTCGGCTGACGCCTTAAGGCAAGCTGAGTTAACTTAGTTTGTCTGTAATGGCAAACTGCTCCGGTTGTTGCTTTCAGTTGGTTTGTACATTGCTGGAACAGTACACGGCATTGACAATATTTTCATTTTGCCAGTATGTTCAGGTTATAAAGTCTATCAAGCAGGCCTTAATGAACACACAAGTGGGGCTAGTCACTTTTGAAGTTAACAAATTTATCCATGAGCTTTTTTTTCTATTTATGCTAACTTTATAAATTGTAGCAGTTATTCATTGAATTCTCCTTTCGTTTTCTTAAAAATGATCTCCCGTTCCCTCATTGCGTAACAGATAATTATAATAAACTTTATAGTTAAGTATAAATGTGTTTGTCCGTAGTGTTGGAAAGTATCAGATATTCTTCCGTGACAGCCTGCTTTTGCAGGTGTGGTTATCAACTGGTTCTGGCTGTTCACCTAATCTTCAGGATGCATAATAGTCTATCATCGCCCCCCCCGTTTTAAACTTAAATTCGATTGATTGGTGAGTGTTCTATTGGGTTAACCGAATATTGTGAATTAAAATTGGTGGGTGATTTGTTAGTCCACGGTCTCACACTTTACAATGAGACTTACTAACAATGGGTGAACGCCTAGAACCAGTTCATCACCACAGAGATGAAGCAGACAATCATGAAAAAAAAAAGAAAGATAAATATCTGGCTTTACTTTTGTAAATAATAAATAGTATGAGAGAAGGGAATAATAGCCAAGTGGCGGAGGACCGGGGTTCGAGTCCAGCTGTGCTACCCTTAGATTTTGTCTTAGGTTTTGTCCTAGGAGCCTCTACAGCTCACTGTCCAGTGATAGATAGTATTGTCTGTAACAAGAGAACACTGTCCGGAGGCCGGCAGAGCACTGAAAAGGCTCCGGGCGCCAATGACCATAGATGTTGACGCGCCTTAAATTAAAAAAAAAATAAATAAACAGTATGTACATATCACAATTGTAACCACTTATACAATCATGCTGGTAGTAAACTGTTACACGAAGTTCAACCTTCTCCATGACGGGACGAGAGAACTAATATACTTCTTCAGGGAGCTTGGTGACCCAGCTGGTATTCTCCAAAATCACCAACCACTCCTACAGTGATATCAGGTCTGCAAGAAAGCTGATAGGATTAGACTAGCCTTTGTCATATTCTAGCTCATTATCACAAGGGAACGATGTAAGAGTCTTTTAGGTCGCAGTCCCTAAAGGTTTTTTTCTGATTTAGCAGTAAGTTCCTCTGCACATCTATATCTAATAAAATCGCATTACTGGTGGCATTTAAATTATCTAGTGAGCAATATGTAGAATGCATCATTCCAGTTCTATTCGCTGGGAATGTTTTTACCCTCAAGAATGCTTTCAATTTTGCGACTAGCCTGATTATAAAAAAGCATAGTCGTCTTGAATGTGATTCCCGGTGACTTATAATAGAAATGAAATAGACCGAATGTCATCTTTGACTTTTTCAAAGCTGAAGAATACGCATTACATGTTATAGACCAATCTAATTTAGACGGGAACAAATTAACAGCTAACTTCCCGCCTTTGGTTAAGCGGTGCCCGGGTTCGCTTCCAATGTGTAGATCCAATCATGTCAGTTAAAATTGGGTATTGATCGTCAATTAGCTATTGTAGTGGAATCAATTGTCGTGATTCCTGAGGTATGAAGTTAGATGTCTTGAAGAGGGATTTATTAGGCGGAAGTTAGTTTAGAGAATTACTTACACTGAATTTATAAAAATAGAATATATTTTAACAATAATTTGAATGAGCCTAATGGTAACTACAATTAATATGATTTGATAAAAATAAATAAATAATTTTAAGAGTTAAATAACAAATAATTTAATATGATTAAAATAAATAAACTAATATGCACAACTATGAAGATAATTATAAGTGAAACCTTGTATAGGGACGCGCTCGGAACTCAAGTATAACTGCTGCTGTAAAATGATACTGATATAATAATGTGGCTGCTGGTATAATGATGATGATATAATGATCCCCTCTTCCAGTGGAGCGAAGTTTATATTAGTCTTACTCACACACTGTCAAGTGTGTAAGTAAGTACTCATACTAAGACATCTCTAGTAGCGTGCGACCTTGTGCGACCTTGGTTAGGTCGGTGACCAGTGATTTAGGTCAGTGCCAGATTCGGTCGCCCATCGGTGATTTTCAAAGACCAGGTGGCTTCTGTTCAATAAACAGGGCTTTATCGGTGCTTGTCTTTGATACCCTTGAATTGAAAAGGTAGCGGCCGGCTGTGGGGCCACTAGTTATAAATTATTCTTTCTTTTTGTTATATTTTGTAAAGGCTTTGACATTGCTATGTCATTACACTATCATTAGAACTATAATTTCGGCCTATGCAAAAAATTATCTGAAAAAATACAGCATTTAAATCTTGAAAACCTTTTTTATTGCTTTTTTTTTTTATTACTTATACTTTTATTGATATTTACAACTGTATGTATAATACAATAAACGAAAATGATAAAAGTAAATGAAGACATGTGCATTATTCAGTAATAATGTCCCTTAATATTTACTTAGACAGTTTGAAGTTGAAAAAGTAAGTCTCTCGGCCACAAGCGTTTTAGTCGGCGGGGAGGAATGTGAGAAGAGGTCAATTGTAGGACGAGAGGGTTAGGATGAAGGAGGAGAGATTCATTGAATTTTTTGTAACAGGAAGATATCATTTCTGTGATGAAAGGGATTTTTAGGTTGTTGTGTAAGGCTTGGGTGATTTTGCGGAGGATTTTGGGCTGGAGGGACTGGATTCTTTTTGAATTGGTTCGCTTGATTGAGCCCCAGACTTCAACCTCGTAAGTCCAAATTGATCGTAAAATTGTTTTGTGTGTATGTACTTTGTTGTCTATGTGAGTTTGGGGCGTTTGTCTAAGAAAAGAAGAAATCTGTATCGAGTGTTTAGCTCTTGTCGTTTTAGTCTAGTATGTGGGTTTCATGTGAATCTTTTATCCAAGTACATAGCTAGGTATTTCACGGTGTCTACTACAGGGATGGGAGTGTTATTATAATATATTGAAGGACAAGTTCCTCGGCTAAGTGTAAACTTGACATTGGTGCTCTTACTCTCCTTAATTTTGACATTCCATTGTTTGCACCATAGTTCTATTTTCTTTAAGTGATTTTTGGATGTTGTGGGTGACGGATTGTCGATCTGGATCGGAAAAAAGGAAAGCTGTGTCATCTGCAAATGAGGCGGTGACTGTGTGTGAGGATTGTGGGATATCGGATGTGTAGATCTGTTGGGCCAATCTTTATTCTCATTGAATTTGTTGGGTTAAAGAAAAACAAAGAATTTACAGCTAGCAAAGCAAAGAGAGAAATGGTTAGTTATAATAATAATAATAAAAAAAACTATAGTTTCTGACCAAAATTAATATTTAATAATAAATGAGCTTTCTACTTACATATTTTTTAATGCAAATTATTTAAAACTATAATTTTTAAAGCATTTTTTTATTTTAAGTTTTAAAGTATTAAAATATAAATTTAAAGTAACTAATTTATTAGAGATAAATTTAGCTCACTAAAGCAAACCACAGTTGTGCTGCTATCTCCCAGGGCCGTTGGGCAGAAGAAAATGTCTACCATGTAATATATTCCCCTCCTTTTTGGCCCATTACAGCAAAAAATGGGAACTTTTGTTGATGGATTGCTACTAGAACATGCTCTCTCCGGATATAGTAGGCTCCATTCTACACCCTCCTCGTACCAATCCCACCTTTCTTTTCCAAATTTCTTACACTTGATTCATTAGTATCTCATTTGTCAATGGAAAAATATCATAATACCATTTTCTTTTACATTTTAAATTTTATTCTTACGTTGTTTCTATGTCATTTTTTTTCTATTTAAGAAATTAATTTAATTATATGTTTTGTAATAAGAAAAAAAGAAAAAGAAGACAAACATCAAAATCCATCCTCATTAAAAAATTAAAATTTGAAGATAATCTCTGTATAATAATAAATTGAATTAGCAACAATATTATTGGCGTATGATGTCGGTATGCCAAGAATAGATAGATAAACACGTTTTATTTATACCTAGTCAACATATACAGGGCCGGGTGTTGGTGTAGTGGTTATGAGCATGGTCTTGTAACTAGAAGGTCCTCAGTTCGAGTCCCGCGTAAAACCGCTAAATTTTATATTAGTTTAAAAAATGTTAATAGTAACGTCGGTGTTTCCGCCTTCGTCCACGATACAGTAATTGATAACTGAACGTTATGCCCACCTGAAAAAATAGGCATTATTTCACGTTTTTTTCTGGTGACAAATATAAATGTCCTGACTTAACTTATTTAGTGTTATAAAATTAATATTTTTCATTTTACTTTCTATAAAATGGTAATCATAATAAAATAAGAAACTACACTAGTATACTATTAAAGGAAAAAGCAATAAAAAACAATAAAAAGGGGTCTACAACATAATGAAAACCTAATTTTTATCCAATCCTCTAGTCTCCATTAACTGTAATTAAATTTTTGAAATTATTAAAAAATATTCTGTAATTTAATATACATTTTATAAATGAAAACCAAATGATTCCAGTCATTCTCGTTTAAAAATTCTATTGCTTGTTTTTCATTTAATTTGATCTTTTCTAAATATTTTTTTTGTGGAATTAATTTAGCACACACTTTGCAATTAAATGGAAAATACGTACATTCATCTTGATTCAAATTACATAGGGAGCAGGTAAAAATATTAATCACATAACCATGGTTTTATATGTCAAATTGAAAAGTTCTCCTCCCTGGTTTTAAACATGGTTTCTATTATAAAACTATAATGAAATCATGTTTAATATAATGAACATTAAAAATAAGGCTTATTATTTAGTTATATGATACTCTACTCCCATTACAGTTGTAATTAGTTCATTTTAAAAATTTTCTTTTGCTTTATTGATTACAATATTCAACTGGATTTGCCAGCGCTCCACAGATACTGCTTCTTTATCTAGTACGCAGCCTAGCTGATTTTTAAACCAGCTGTGTTCTTTTTTTTAATTCCTTCTGCTGCTAACATGTATAAGAGAAACGATAAGGGCTATTTAACATTTTATACCTAGATATTTTACCTGCAACTCCAGGGTGTGGAAATAAAGCAGATTTCTACCTGTTTCCAGATAAAATATGTAGTTTGGAGGTCGTTCTGTGGTAGCCGAAACAACTTCCTCAAAAAAAACCTATGAACACGTTCTAATTCCTATACATTCAAATGCTTCCCCCCCCCCCAATACTTGTGCACCATAATAGAAGATAGATCGGACCATGGAATTGAACAACCCCCCATACTTGGCTGACACTGGTACGCTGTTATTCCCAAACTCGCTTTGACCATTTATTGCCATTTTGGCCGACTGTACCTTTTCATTAAAATGTTCGTGTAGTTTTAAGTTATCCGAGTTAAGTTAAGCCTAAATATTTGTACTTTCTCACCATCTATATCCCCCACCCCTGTACTATGTCCGTGTAGGGATGAGCACGAGCTCCGGTCTGCCCTCTAGTGGGATTAACAAAAAAATTCCCCATCCACTTCCACTTGAATTTCGTATTAGCTCTCCTGCTTATAGCTTCGGTACATATCATAACTTTGTCGGACACCAAGACAGAGTCAGAAACTCTTCATTAAGAGACATTTGCCTAAATTTACTAAGGATATACTGAGCCGAAGGAATATAAGGCTAATTAGTGGGTCTGCTAACAGGGCATTGTAGGCTGAGTAGGCATATGCACCAATTACTACTTGTGTATAACGCGGTATGCTGTTCTGCAAGACTGGGGAGGTACACATCCGGTACACATCCTTTGCGAGTGTGCCGGCCTGACGAGGGCAAGGTTTCTACAACTGGAGACAACCAATCCCGAAGCCATGAGCTTTATGACAGATCCACTCTCAGCTTTGCTAGACCTGATTAAGACGGCGAAGCTGAGGGATGTACTATAATTTTTACGGGGTCCAATAGACCTCTTATTGTAGGTCGCAGTGGAATGAGGCTCCCCCTCCCCGTTTCGAATCTAATCTTATATCATAACTTTAAGTTTTAGTTATATTCAAGCTTCATTTCCATTCATTTAAATAACTTTCTAGTTTATCTATTGAGTCCCTCAGCATGAATGATGAATCCAAAAGAATAACCATGTCATCGGCGAATAGAAGTGAATTTATATTCGTTCTTCCTGCTCTAATTCCTCCCACCAGTTAGATCGTTTAGGAAAAGGAATAAGAGGATCGAACTCATTGGGCAACCTTGTCTTAATCCATTGTATGCTAGAAATTCCTTCGTGAGCCATATAATTTTTTCAAAGTAATCAAAATAGTTTCAGTATAATCAAAATAATAAATCAACAATGGTGATAATAATGTTTACATTGCCATTGTTTACATTTTTAAAACTTATTCAAATAAATCATTTCCATTCTTAGATTTTAAGGTTAATTAAGGTTGTTTTAAGGTTTTAAGCTGTACACTTTGTAAATATTGAAAAATACTTTAATTTAAACTTCTTGATTCGCAATAAGCAACTGAATAGGACAAAATGTTCTATTATTACAATATGTCCTTAGAATTGAATCTGCAGAATTTCGTTGAAACTGACACCAGCAATAATTGCTAATCTTTCATGGAATAAGCCAACAATTCTGGGAATTATAAATATTACAAAAATTTCTTACATGCGGGTTTTAAATCTCATGTACCCATGAATTGTAGATGTTATGTTTTTAGATTTGAAAGTTTAGCGTCTTAATCTTCTTTCTTCCTTCCAACTGGATCGATCAGCAGCTGCCCATCTTTTTATTTAATAATTACTGAAGAAAGTTACACTACTTCTGTAGGGTTTTAATAAAAATCTCTGAAGATCGTCGAATATTCGAAATCGTTCAGGCAGAAGAAAAAGGAAAGGCAAGAGGTCATCAGCTCTACGGAAAGTTCCTGTCAAGCTTATTTTATAGCAAAAGGGAAATTGGCTACTTGTAAGGTTCCTAAAATTCTAATGAAATCTCGAATAACCAATAATAAAGTTAGAAAGAAATTGCTTAATGCATTGATTACTTCAAATCTTGTTATATGCTGGACAAATTTGGGCATTCAATTTTGTTAATCAAATTAAGAAAGTAAAGCTCCAATTTACAAAAAAAAATTTCAAATTAAATATAAACAAAATTTATATCCGGACATGCGGGAATAGAGGGCAATGAAAGGGCGGGCCGGCTGGCTAGGGTACTACCTTTTTGTGAATCCTCCTTATCTTTTTGTGATTCCGAGCCAGCTCTTGCTGTCACTAAGAAGTTCTGTGATAAACAGATTAGACTTTGGGTGGCTAGAGTTTTGGAGAAATATTGGGAGAATAAGCTGGGGTGCCTCCAGGTCAAATGACTCTAAGCAGGAGTTTTCAATCAAAGAGACTAAGCAGGAGTTTTCAGAGTACCTCCTGTCACTTAGTAGGATAGGACTGAGGACCTTAGTAGGTGTCACTACACCTACTACTGGACACGCTTGGGTGGCTAGTCATTTGCATAATATAGGGAGGTAGTCTAGTCCTATGTGTCAAACTGCGATGATGGAGTTAGGGAAACGGGTATTGCTATCTATGTAAGTGTTCCCATTTCGCTGGTACTTGGGAGGGCATCATTCTCGCGGGATAGCCTGGGAGAGTTAGTGCTGAAAGATATTTTAGGATATTGTAGACAAACCGGCAGTCTACAGGGGGAGATTAATTAGGGGGATGATTTGGTGGGAAAATCGGGGGGACAAATTCCAGATAGGCTTAGGTCCCAGGCCGACAGGCACCAGGATTTTTACAAAGACTGAGGTTTTCGTCCTACAAAAATTCTTTCCATCTTCAATATTCATTTGCATAATATAGGGAGGACGTCTAGTCCCTAATGTAAGAACTGTGATGATGGAGTTAGGGAAACGGTATATCGTATCTATGTCAGTGTCCCCAATTTGCTGGTACTAGGTTTCGTGTATTTGGGAGGGCATCACTCTTGCGGGGTTGCCTGCGACGGTTGGAGCTGAAAGATATTTTAGGTTATTGTAGACAAACCAAACCGATAGACTACCGGGGAAGATTAACTATGGGGTTGATTTTGGAGGAAAGTCGGGGGGGATAAAAGCCACATAGGCTTTCCAATATGATATCCAATATGTTATAGAGATTTGCAGTTATAATGTACATTTTAGAAATAAAAGTTCCTTGGATTTACCAGAGTATTATTTCGATTGGAATTGTCCAATTAATTTATTAGGGAAAATACTGTAGTTGCGACTGCCAAGTGGTCAACTTTTTAGGTACTTATAGCGAATTTTTAGGTACTTTTCCTGTACCTGTTAATCCAATAGTTAAGTTTGGGCAACATCAATGTTGGCTTTATAATGTTACCTTCTTTTTTCTTCTTTCCATTTTAAATTCAACCTGAACAAAACAACTCAACTAAAATGTAAAACAAAATTTAATTCATCGATATAACAATTAGAAATCAAACTTGGAAAAGTTTTAAAAAAAAGGAAATTCCCAAACTAGGCTCTCTCTCTAGAGAGAGAATAAGTGTTTGTATAAAATGTCCAATCCACTTGCCACAAAGTATCCCCATTCATTCTGTCATCAACATTAAATGTACATTACCCCCCCCACCCCGGGGGGGGGATGGGTGAATGCGACGTGATCTAAGCATTAGATGTGAAAGTTTTCTCAATACCACAACGAACAATGTGGATATATAGATGAAGGAAAGTTTATATCTACAAATTTAATTTTGATAATTGCTTTTATAGTTTCTTTATAATGTGATGGTGATTTAGCTTTATGACTAATCATTAGTGGTGGTGGGTGAGAATTTTTGTGTTAATAAAATCAAAGTAAATTGTGTAATAAAAAAAAAAAAACTGGTGTGACACACTCTTACGACTTTCTCTCATTGCAGTTTACAAAGATTTAAGTGGCAAATTTTTCTTCAACTAATAATTTTTACTACAAGTTTGCTTATCTTCAATTTCATATCAATAGAAGAATCTAAACTTATTATTATTATTATTCAAGAAAGGGTAGGGCGAAACCCTACGCTATCCAAAGCCTCCCTAGACTACCCCAAAAAAAAAGCAACTACCGGGCCTGGGGCAAAAGTCCAGGCCCGGGTTTTACCCATAAGGATGAGTGCTGTGAGGTCATCCATGTCTAGAAGCCTGACAGACATGTGCCAAGAGACTCACCAACAGCAGGCTCGGGACCAATGAAAGGGAGAGAGGCTCCCAATTTGGCAAACCTATCCACCTCTTCATTCCCAAAAATACCTATGTGATCTGTTACCCTAACTAGAAGCACTTTTTTCAGAGAAGAAAGCTCTTCTAGTCTTTTAGAACATTCTAATATCAATCTGGAAGTGAAGACACATGAACTAAGCACCTTAAACGCAGCTTGGCTATCCGAGCAGATACAAACACCCATTAAGTTAGTATAATGGAGTTGATGAGGAGAGAAATCGGGATTGATTAATTAGACGAGATATGAAGACACTGTTATAATATACCTATAAGTTAGACAAACTGCACTGAACTTATGATTTTTATAAAATAAAGGGTTAGATGCGATGTAAGGTTGAATCTGATAGATCCATGTCCAGATCTCTCACTGGCTTATATACAGGTTCTCCCCACTCTAGCCTGCTTAAGTCAGAGAGTACCAGAGAGAGTCTCGGTGTTTCTCTCGGTTGGGCTTGTGTTCTCTCTCTTGTCGTTACATCAGTATTACTTCCCTCTCATCCAAAAGACAACAAAGAATTGCATATACCTCAGCCGGGAAAACAGTGGTCCACTCACCAAGAGGCATCACCAAATGGTCTGCCGTCTCAAAATAGACGGCAGCCTCAGACTTACCATCCATTCTGGAACCGTCCTTGTAGCACCGGAGATAATTCTCAGGAATCACACCAGACAGACCCAAGCTTAACCAATCTTCCTAGAAGGTAACCTAACTTTGTAGGAGTGATCAAAACAAAAATCTTCAACACCCTATCAGAAGAGAAACCTGTAATGGGAACCCTTAAAAGCATCTCGCGATAAATGGTAGAATGGCCATATCTCTTACTTAATACAATCTAAACTTAATAAAATGACTTTTTTTTTTGAGAAAACCTTACACTCCCTCTCCTCCCCAAATTTCTTTCAATCATTTATTTCTGAGGAAAAAATTCCCAACCAATATGATAGGTTTCTGTATTCCTTAGTTGGTATAACAAATTTAATGTAATCCGTCGGTGTTTTTTATGGATAAAATCATAGAAAACTGAAATAACTTTAGTAACAATGCACTGCCGGTCAACCGATTTTCTTCAAACTCAGAATATTAGCATTAAAAATGTATGATTTAGATAATAGAATTGTTTAATAAACTAAAATAGCACTTTGGATGTTAACATAACCCTGCCCCTCTCAAAAAAAAAAAAAAAAAATCCACCTTAAATGAATTTGCCCGGAGAAATGTTTCAAATAAAAGTTATAACTCTTTGTATGTGTAATAGGAACCGAAGAGCAGGGAGAGAGACATAAAAATTTCTCAGGATCACTCACTAGTTTAGGTCAGACTAGAATGGGAGAATCTGTTTAAATACAGCTATGTTAGCCATAGAAACGAGACTTCGAGGAGTCTTGGAACAGTTCATAGAGCAGTCACAACGCGTCAACAACCTTTCTATTTAGTCACTCTAAATCTCTCACTACATACATTACGTATAAAATCCAGGTGGTTTGTATTACCTTTCTTTTATACAGTATTCAGCATTATTTCCAGTTTATTTCCTCTTATAAACCCAATTTCTCTCCTTTTCATACCTTTAAAATTGGTATGAGAAGGAGAGAAATTGGGTTTGTTACATAATAAACTGGCAGTAAAGCTGAACACTGTATAATAGAAAGTCAACACAAACTGCCTGGATTTTTACATGTAATATAATGTAGTGAGAGATTTAGAATGAGTAAAAAGAAAGGTTGTTGACGCGTTGTGACTGCTGTATGAACTATTCCAAGATTCCCTCCTATGGCTAACACATGTATATACAGTCAATATATTAAGTTTAAAGAAAATTGTTGATGCCATTTTAGAGAAAATCTTAGAAAATTGAAAAAAAAAAAAACTGTTTAGTAGAAACGCAGTTTCTGGTTGAAGAATTTTACGTTAGGAATCCTGTCGGACCCTATGGTGTTATCAACACGGAATGTCAAGTTGAAAGGTAGTGCGATTTTTCGTTTTTGAGCTGTGCTTTTCACATACACGCACAGACCATTTTCTAAAAACCACTTTTATGGACTCAGGAGGCCACAAAACGTATATTTCTGGTGAAAATCGATATCGAAAATTTGACACGATTATAATAGGTACTTTCTCTTTTTAGGAGTAAGAGAAACAAACATAATTAGAAAAACGAAACAAACATAATTCTTTGTTTCAATCCAGTGTGAAACATTGTCGTGCTACAAAGACGACAGGGTTGTGCAACTTTGCAGTCTAAGGGATTAGCACTGCCCGATTGACAATACTTAAACAAAGCATGCACAACCTGTTTTATATAACAGTCTTTTTAACGTATAATGTCTAAAGGCAGAGCATTCCCAGAACTGAAGGAAACACAACTCCGTAGTTTAGGATACTGAGAATCGGCATAGATAGTTAAAGTCAATTTTGTATTTATGCCAAATTTTGGCCTGTTTTTTTTCTTTATCAAATTCTACAAGAGAAGAAATATTGTATTCAATCAACGAAACAATAACAAAAACTACAAGAATAAATTAAGGAAATAAATCATAGAATAGAAGCTGAAATAAAAAGTCAGTATCTATAAAAATATATAAATAGTATGAATAAAATTATTATTGTTTATATTGTGAAAGAAAAGCGCATTAATAAATGATTTTTATTTTAATTAAAGCAGGTTTTTTGTTTTCAAAAGTTATTTACTTTAAAATTGTTAATTGCAGGCAGCAATTACTTTTTGTAAAATGTAAATAATTACAAAGCAGAAAAGTCTATTAAGATCTGGTATAGATCAATTAGGAAACTAAGATTTGGATTTAATTGCTTTACCAACTGAAATCAATAGTTTCTATCAAGAATTCAAAGTAATAACAGAATAAGTGTAGATTTAATTAAATAACAGTTAACACTCATTAAAAGCAATTAGTAAACTACTTTTATACGAATTAAGTACAAGGAAATTAGTAGTAGAATTATCAGGAAGTAAACTGAGACAAGTAACTTTACAGTAAAGTAAAGCTTGAGGAGTTAACAGAGCCGTTAAAGGGGGAACTTACTGAAAGGGTTTAACATCAGTGTAAGATAGTCCATTGTTGAATTGACGCTAACAAAAACCTGAACTCTAGCCAAGCTAGTTAACAGAACAATTTTATATATTATTTTTCCTATATAATGGCTAATTAGGTTGTCCATTTTTTTCTAACGTACTATTTAAGTTTAAATAAACTTATTCCAAAACTCTTGGTAAAGGATGCGATGTCACCCCTAATGTGGAGCCTGGAGGTGGATGAGCTCCTCTGCAAGCTGACAGACCTCGGCATTTCTTGTCAGGTGTATGCCGATGACGTCGTCATATTTGTTAGAGGGAAGCTTGAAGAAACCCTCTGTGGCATAATACAGAGGGGGTTAGATATTTCTAGCGGGTGGTGTGGTTCAGTGGGGTTGAAGATTAATCGAACGAAAACCACTGCGATATCCTTCACTAGGAAAAGAACACTTCCACGCCTGAAAAGTATCCGGCTAGCCGGAGAAATATTGGGGTGGAAAAAGGAGGTTAAGTACCTAGGGGTAACTTTCAATAGTAAACTCCTATGGAAGAAACACATTGAATCAATTGTTAGTAAGGCCACTGGCGCTCTCATGATATGTAGGAGGATGGCTGGCAAATCCTGGGGTTGCCCCCCAAGTATCCTACGGTGGATGTACACCATGATGGTGAGACCGGTCTTCACCTACGGCGCAGTGGCATGGCTTGGGAAGACCAAGGTAGTATCAGTCAAGAGGACTCTTGACAAGGTACAGCGGCTCTCATGCTTATGCAAGGCGGGAGCTATGCGGACTTGTCCCACTGCGGGATCGAGGTTATCCTAAATCTGTCACCTCTGCACCTAGTGGTGGAAAGGGCGGCGAAGGGAGCTCTCTTAGGATCTCTAGGGGTGGTGCAGAAGGAGGGGGAGGTCTGGGGGTCAGGGAGTGGCTATCCTCACCTTTGGGCTCCCTTATCTGGCACCTCCCTAGAAATGCATGAATAAGAAAACAGCTTCACTAAGAATTTTTCTTTGAAGCTGGGCACCAAAAGTGGGTGGAGCGAGGGATCCGCTCTGTTGGGCATTAAGGAACGTGCCATTAAATGGTATACGGATGGGTCTAAGGCCCACAGGGGACTGGGGCGGGAGTGGTTGCTCCAAGGATCAAGCACACGAAACCCATGGGTAATTTTCTAGGCGGAGATATACGCTATTGGAAGATGCGTACAATTCAACCTCGATAGGGGATACAGGAACCAGGAGATTGTAATCCTTTCCGATAGTCAAGCAGCCATTAGAGCATTGAATGCATCGGTTATCAGCTCTAAAATAGACTACTTAATAACCTAGGCAGGAGGAACAAAGTTACCCTGTGGGTGCCGGCGCATGTTGGCATTGAAGGGAATGAGATGGCCAAGTTAGGCGCTAGGACCCTGCTCCTAGGGCCGGAACCTTTTTGTAGGGTCAACGACCAGTTTCTGTTGGAGGAACTTAGAAAGGATGAGGTGACGGAGGAGATCTCAACTCTGGTACTCCCACCCGGTTCGAGGAAGGCCAAGATCTGCTTGGGAATTATAACCAATGGAGATCGAATGACCAATGCATCAGATTGTGCAAGAACAAGCTCCACGTTCTTACGGGTTTCCTCACGGGGTATAGCCGACTCAGAGGACACCTGGTGAAGCTGGGTTTGGAAAGTGACAGCTCATGCAGATTCTGTGGGGAGCTGGAGGAAACTCCACTACATTTCCTAACAAACTGCGAGGCTGCCACTCAGAGAAGATTCAAGACCCTGGATAGGTACCAGGTGGAGGAGGGGGATATACCCTCTCTAGAGCCCGTCAGTGTATTGGGATTCCTCAGAGATCTCAATCTGATGTAGGTTTTGTAGAACGGATGTTCAGAGAAGGATATCTGTTCGGGTGCTGTGGGCAATAAATAGCCTGCGCCATAGCACAATAGATCGAAAAGGGGTCGCGGTGCATTGGCCCCCCCCCATCAAAAAAAAAAAAAGGATGCGATGCTAGGGTACTTAATGGAATATTAAGTTAATTATATCTGCTATTTTGCGTTATATATATATTTTGTTCATAAACACGCATTCGCAAGCAGAGATACAGACTATTGCATAAAAATATTTTTTCATATTTGAGAGCAAGTCTTGGAGATGAAAATTCAATTTCGTGACACGATGGCAATACTTCCTATTACCAGCTGTAAAAGAAAGTAAAAAAAAAAAATATAAAAACTTGAGAAACGTTGTTATATAAAAAAAGAGTAAAATAATCATGCGATTTGGATTTTACATCTCAAAATTTAGGTTTGTTTTTGTTTGTAGTGAGAAGAAGAAGCAAAACATGTAATTTACGATAATATCTTGCATCAATCTGTTGGCCACCATTTTCTAGACATGTAATGAGGTGTTCAAATAAGTTTTTGCAATTTTTTTTTATTAACTAGGCATTACAGAACTACAAATAAATCCATTTTCTCAAAAAAAACAAAAAAAATGATTCAATAAAATTCGAATAAAAATTCCCTTAATTGATTTCTGCCTGATTCTGTTGTGATTGGCTGCTAGGAAAAGTTTCGAGTACTGCAAGTTTTGATGTTTGGATTGCACTGTAAATACAGATAGAGTAAAGGGGAAAAGAAAATATTGGAAAATATATATTGGTTGATGGAAACCATTTTTTTTTTTATTATTTTTAATTTTTGTTTATTTATTTATAATTTGTTTTACGTTTTAGTTTCTCCAAATACAAATAGAGTTTGATATATTTACATCAAATGTAAAATACCGTTTGATCAATCGTAAAATAACGATTGATATTAATTATAAATTTAAAAGTTATGAGAAATTTTCCATTAAAATAAAATAATTTTAGGAAATAACAGAATAGCGAAAGAAATTTATAACATAAAACTTATGAAGAAAAATAGTACAACAATTAAAAATCAATAAATAACATTCAAGTAATTATTCGTTTAACATAAAACGATCTGACCATTAAGCAATTAACCAATACAGTAGTACAATTGTTTTATGTTCAGTACTGGGCGGCTAGAATACTGGGAAACTGCTCTGCGGTTAGGTATATTTACAGCATGTGGTATATGATATTTACGGAAGGGTTCGTTCATTTATTGGAAAGTGCACAGTTAAATGAAATAAGTCTTCAATTACCACGTAAATATATATTGTATGCAGGTTGTTTTTTGGTTTAATGATAGAAATAATGTTTTGTATTTGTTAGTTTAATTTGAAATTTATCAGAAAGCCTTAATTATGCGTATATTTTTGTTATGTTGAATAAAAAATTAAGACCAAAATAGTGCTCACAATATCACAACCAAGATAAATAAAGGTCTCTATATTTTGTTGAACGTACTAAAACTAGGTCATTTTGTTTTAAAAAAATTCAAAGAATATACCGGTAGTATGAATTCTTTGAAAAGTCCAGAATTTGTTTCTAATACAATGGAATTTGAATCAATTTTGAATAAGCAAGTTATCAACATGTGAAGACGAGTTACATTTTATTGAACATTGATAGTTATTAGGAAGTTGTGAAAAGTAAATTTTTTAAAAATCTTAGCCTTATATGAACAGTAATGTAATGTGATAACAAGAAGGAGTGATAACAAGAAGGAAAATATATAACTTTTAATTATAAAAATTATAACTAGTGGTGCCAGCCAGTCGCTATTATTCAGGTCAAGAGCCGCGGTCAGTGCACGGTCAAAGGAACTGCCAAAGACACACCGCTTTCAACAAGAAACCCTTTTAAAAGGGTCATTATACGGTCAGTATACAGAAGCCACCTGGCCAATATACAAGGGTCAACAAATCATTCATAAGACCACCTGGCTACAGTCCTTTGATAACCGCCAATAAAAAACACTCAAAAGACCACCTGGCTACAGTCTTTTGATAACTGCCATCACCTGTTCGCCGACCTATTCAAGACCTAGGGTCAACATACGGCAAGAGATGTTTAGTGTGACCCGTAATTACATACTTGTCAATGTGTGAGTGATGGCAATATAAGGTCTCTCCACAGGAAGAGGGGGATTATTCTTCAGTATTTTATCAGCGTATCATCAAGATTCTACCAGTGACATAGTTTATACATCGGAGCGCGTCCCTATCTAAGTATTTAGACATATATTTATTTATCAATCATTATAGTTGTGCATTCTAGTTACATTTGAAATCATTTTAAATTAATTGTAGTTATATCTTTTCAAACGTTAAATTATTGTTAAAATATATATCTATTTTCGTAAATTAGTAATTCATATTCCGAGTAACAACTCTCTAAAAATCTCTAACTAACTCCCAACTATTCATCGCATCACAACACCTCTCCAAGACATCTGAACCCACCACAGTAATACAAAAGATAAAAGAAAGATAAAAAGTAAAAGCGCAGGAGAACTTAAAAAGAAAATTTCAAAAGTAAGAAAATTAAATTACCGTGTCGTGTCTTTTCAAATAGTTCCTAGAACTAGTAGTTTCTAACCAAGGCTGGCATAGAATTACCGGAGAGCAATAGATGAGACCACATTAAGATTTTCCTATCATGAATGTCTCGGTATTCAGAGCACATAGTCAAGACTCATAAGAATATTGTACCCAACCGATCTCAAGACTAGCTTTGATAAAAATCAGGTCAGAGAGAGGTAAGTTTTCTGTACGCATAAATTCAGAACATAGTGACTTACTGTATAGAAAACAAACTTGTATGGCGAATAGGATCAGTACGAACCGGCCAAGCATCAAAAAGCACGTCCATGGCTTAGTAAGTGATAGTATAGAAGGTAAAAGCCAATATCTACGAGCGCTATGCTATTCAGATTCTGAAGAAAGGATTGGAGAGTACTTTAAGTAAACGGATGCCACAATGGTCTCTTTGAGGTTCGCAAAGGAGTAACTGGCTCCGCATTTCTTATTTTATCTTCGATATTTATTGGACGTTGTTTGTTATATTATTGCTGAAAATACTATACTAAATTTACTGTATACCATACTATACTAAATGGTTGTAAAACGGAAAAGTTTAACAAGTATTAAATCTAATGGAAGGAACTATAGCAAAGTGGTAGAGCGCTGGACTAGTAACCCGGGTTTGACTCCAGCTGTAGATTTTCTCTTCCTAGGAGCCTCTTCCTAGCTTACTATCCGATGATGGGCAATGTTGTCTGTAACGAGAGAACACTATCTGGAGGCCAGCGTGAAGTGAGAAGGCTCTGGGCGCAAATGCCCACAAATGTTAACACGCCTTAAATTAATAAAACAAAACAAAACAAAAAAAAACAATATTAAATCAGGGATAACTTAAGTAATTTATGATTAGAAAACAAGAAATCATGATCAAAATGTTCGATGTTAGAACAATTTCTAATCTCAATGGATGTATTTTATTTTTAAAAGATTTTTTTTATGTAAGTTATTAATATATTCTATATTAAAATGAGTTCCAAATAATTTTTATTATATGTGATCAAAATTAATAAATGAACAATTATCAATATTTTAAATATCATATAATTAATTATAACATAATATTTTCCAGAATTATTGAAACACAGTCCAACTCCTTAGAAATCTCTTTTACAAGGGCAAAGAAGTGTAATGTGATAACAAGACGGAGTGATAACAAGAAGGAAAATTATAACTAGTGGTGCCAGCCAGTCGCTATTATTCAGGTCAAGAGCCGCGGTCAGTGCACGGTCAAAGGACAGGAACCGCCAAAGACACACTGCTTTCAAAAGAGTTATTATACGGTCAGTATACAGAAGCCGCCTGGCCAACATACAAGGGTCAACAAATCATTCAAAAGGCCACCTGGCTACAGTCTTTTGATAACCGCCAATAAACAAACACTCAAAAGACCACCTGGCTACAGTCTTTTGATAACTGCCATCCCCTGTTGCCAAACCTGTTCACCGACCTATTCAAGACCTAGGGTCAACACACGGCAAGAGCTGTTTTAGTGTGACCCGTAATTACACACTTGTCAATGTGTGAGTGATGGCAATATAACGTCTCTCCACAGGAAGAGGGGAGGATTATTCTTCAGTATTTCATCAGCGTATCATCAAGATTCTACCAGTGACATAGTTTATACATCGGAGCGCGTCCCTGTCTAAGTATTTAAACATATATTTATTTATCAATCATTATAGTTGTGCATTCTAGTTGACATTTTAAATCATTTTAAATTAATTGTAGTTTATCTTTTCAAACGTTAAATTATTGTTAAAATATAAATCTATTTTCGTAAATTAGTAATTCATATTCCGAGTAACAACTCTCTAAAAATCTCTAACTAACTTCCAACTATTCATCGCATCACACCTCTCCAAGATATACTTCTGGTTTGGGTACTAGGTCATATGGGAGTATTTTTTGGAATGAGGAGATTTGTATTTAAACAAAATATTTGGAACCATTTTCCTAAAAAAAATCGCGATATACATAAAAAAAAAAAAATTATTAAGTGAAGTTTCAATTTCAGTTGATAGATTTTAAACAAAACTTCATTTGGTCAATGTTATCAGATGTGATGACGGTTCCTAAACGGAATATCAAGTTTGCGCTTCCTGTGATTTTTCGGTCTTCAGATATTTACTTACTATAAACTTAATTTCAAAAAATTCGACACGATTATGATTAGAGTAAGAGAGAGAGTAATAAAATCCTTTCATGTAATTTCTATAAGCAACAAAATATATTATATGTCGCCTGTTACTTTGTTTCTCGTTTTGACAAACCAGATCGGAAAAGTTCGGATCAATATAATAAATAATGCAGACATCATCAGTCGGATAAGTTTAGGAAACTAGTTTAGGAATTTTCTTTTCATACTTTTTCTGTTCTTTTTATAAAAATAATATGAGTTGACTTTTCTAAAACATAACCCTCAAAACTCTGTCTGCCTTATCCCCTGTGGACTCACAAATCTCAACTTCTCTAAACATTATGATATATATATATATATCATATACGTTATATGGCAAGACTATGTAATTTTATTTCCTTTTTATCAGATTTGTTTACTTACATTTTCTTGCTAAATAATGTGAAAGAGATGTGTTTTGAAACTGAACTAAGTTTATTATTATATGTGTTATAAATATATATATAATTAATATTATTCGTCTGTGGAAACGTAGCAAACTCTACGCTATCCAAAGCCCCACTAGGCTTACAGCTACCCCAAAGATAATTAACAACAAATCGGGTTTAGAACAAAAATCCAGACCCTGGTCTAAACCATCTAAGATTCACCGCAGTCCAAACAAATCGGACCATAACCTTAAAGAGAAATAGCTTAAGCTCTTGTGGAATCGTTTAATGTGATGATCTGATCCCACGTGATACTACAAGATGTAGTGGAATCGTTTAATGTGATTCCTGAGGTATGTAGTAGAAGTCTTGAAGAGGGTGGAAGTTAGTTAGAGATTTGGAAGTTAGTGCTCGAAGTATTAACTCGGAAATTATGAAAATATACTGTATTTGAACAATAATTTAAACGTAAAAAATGGTAACTATTAACAAGAAATACTTAGAAATAAATAGAAGATAAATAACTAATAATTTAGAATGATTAAGATAAATGAACTAAGATGCACAACTAAAGGTAATAAGTATAAATAAAAACGTAAACTGCTGCTCGTATAGGGACGCGTAAACTGCTGCTCGTATATGAAGACGTGCTCAAGTATAATCGTATAATCATCTAATGATCCCCTCTTCCAATCGGGCGAAGGTTATATATTAGCGTTGGCCACACTCACACCAAGACATCAGAGTGTTGGCCACACTCACACCAAGACATCTGAGTGTTGGCCACACTCACACCAAGACATCTGTCCTAGTGTGCGACCTTGGGTAGTTTGGTGACCACCGATTTAGGTCAGTGGCCAGCCTTAGCGGTGCTTGCTTTGATGACAGCAGCTGGCTACCGATTTAGGTCAGTGGCCAGCCTTAGCGGTGCTTGCTTTGATGTAGGGGTATTTACCCTTGGTTTGTTTGTTTGCCCGCGGCCTTGTCTTGAAGTCAGGCAGCTGGCTAGGCCACTAGTTGTAAATTATTCTTTCTTTGTTATCTGTGAAGGTTTGACATTGCTATGACTTTGCCAATTTCGTCATGCCATTACACTCTCCTAAAGACATCCTGTTCCGACCAACGTTTCTAAACCTAATTTCCTCACAAATCCAAGCAATCTGCACAATTTGGAGGGTGTTTCTTGCTCAGTGTCACAAACTCTACAAAATGAGGTCTGGTATAAGCCGCATTACGTAGAGGCGTCTCCTTAAAACCACAAATCCCAGCAAAAGAGATCCAACTAGATGCCTGAAAGAGGTCTGTGAAAGACCCAGCAATATCTCACCAATAGCCCTGTCCGGTTCTCCAATGAGTATCAAAGACTGCCGACAACCCAGTCAGCTCATCCATAGGGGTGAACGATGTGAAATTATCCATTCTTGACAGACATGTGCCTAAAGACACACCACAGCAGGCTCGGGAGCAGTGGACTATCACGGAAAATTCTCTGATGAAAGTCAGTTTACACATTGGAAGGAGTTTTTTTCTTTGTACCTGATTAAGGTCCACATGTTGTTTCCATTTTTAAAACGCATTGCAAGTATGGTTTTTCCTTTAAAAATGGAAACGTTAATAAACGGAAATGATTCTCTGAATGTTTTCCAGCTTTACCGGACATTAAATGAATTTCTAGAAATCCTTATACGAAGAAATCCTTATATGAAGAAATGTAAAATTAAAAAATTTAAACCTAAGGTGCAACAGCCCATATAAAGGACCAAGGCTAGCCAGGTGGAGATTTTTTTATGGGAGGCGTATTGTAAGCCCGCCCTGGTTTCCTCGCCGTTTAGTTATTCTTTCGCTAGCTAGGTGCACTACCAACTGTGCTTCCCCAAACGTTTTCTCACGATACTGGATCAACACCGGAACTTTGCCCTCACAGGAATCGAACCTTGAATTCTTGCACTAAAGGCGAGTGCGCTAGCCACTAGACCAAAGCGTTAGGTCAATTGAAGAAATAGTTGGACAAAAATAAAAGTATCATTTTTTTATTATTTGAACATTTTTTCCGGTTTCGTTGATTTTGGGAGGTGTCTGAGGAATCTGTTTCGTTAAATTTCAAATCTTACTTGGGTTTAACCAATGTTATTATTGGCGTTTGTCTTTAGACTAGATAATTACTTCAATTACTATCTGGATAAGTCTTTACCAAATCTGTCTTCAACATTTCCATAATTTTCCATACTCTATATTTTAGAGTAGGACTAAGTAAATATATCTAAGGTAATTAAAAAAAGTTTATCAATTTTTAAAATTGTATTAACTGCAATGAAATAAAAGTCGTTTTACGCCAGATAGTTTTATTGTTTATTTATTTTTATGAAGGTGCTACTTTTAATTGGAAATTTAATTCAGAAAAAAAGGTTCTTTAAACGAAATTCCCGAGATATGACCCCTTCTTATAGGTAAAGTTAGCATCTCTGAGGATTATCACTCTCGATTCTGTTACACTTGTATAAATTGCACCTCATTATTGCCTGATGTAAGAACCATTATTGACTAATTATTTTATCATCAGAAATAAATTCAGGATCAAACACGAATAGCAGCAGTATAAAACTGTTTTTTTTTTTTTTTGACGATCTGTAACCGATTCAAATATTCAAAGCTGCTTCTAACTTTCAAATCTCTCTCCATAGCTGTTCTTAAAATGTACGCAAAATTTAATATAGAGAAAGTAATAGTGGGTGCGAAATGATTTATTTGGATGTATTTATGTATAATAATCTAATCTAGAAACTCGGGGCCTCCAAATGGAGGTAGGTTCAGCACTTAGACCTCGTCTGGTATATTGGTATCGTTTTATGGATACCGGAAGTCGAAGTGAGGAGTAAGTGTTCTTAGTTAGAGAGATTAGAGAATTGGTATCGAAATACGAACTACTGATTTATAAAAATAAACTATATTTTAACAAATAATTTAAAGTATATTGAAATAGAAAAACTAAGATGCACAATTGTAAATGAATATAAGAATTATGAAATGAATATAAATTATTAAAGAAGTAGTGTTAAAACCTTAAATAGGGACGCGCTCGCGATGTGTGATGGTGCTTCTGATCTGGAACTGATGTGAACTTCTTTCGTACTGGCACTTAACTGATTGATAACTCGAACTTAACTGTTCGGGACTCCAGTGGGGCGACGTTTATATTTGCATCACTCACACATCGGCTGATGTGTAAGTACGTGCCACATTAAGATATATTGAGTGAATATCGTAGTATATTGACCCTAGAGAGGTCGGTGTTAACAAAGGCTGTTTTGGCCGGGGTAGCGACGCTTTGTTAACAGATGGTGGCCAGGTGGCCTCTTTAGTGTACATTGACCCTTGTATGAAGGAAATACAAAAAGGGTTTTGCCGCGGTTCTCTTGATTGTATATTGACCCCTGTCTGAAAGGGTTTTGCCGCGGTTCTTGACCTGCAGATAGCGGCTGGCTGGATCTTTTTCCAAATTCCAACCACTAGTTATAATTTTTAGATTTATTTAAAAATTATAAATCTTCTTCTTCATCTTGCCAGCACATCACATCTGGGCTCATTGTTCACACCATATAAACACCTCACATCAGCCTTGCATCATTAAAAAAACGCCAAGGCTGAGGCGAATGTCATTGCTGATCCTGCCTTCGGGTTCAAATTGTGGACGATGCCAAATTTCAGGAATCGTCTGCAAGCATAGTGTTCGCACTCTCCAAGAAGGTGAAACGGTGTCTCATTCTTTTGTCCATATTTCCTGCAAATTAGGTCCACAGAGAGACCTATATTATGCAGATGTTTCCGTATAAGACAATGCCCTGTAACTAGGGTAGTAATACTCCTTAGCTCCACTTTCGTTCTGTCGAGGAGATAATTGGTTTGAGTCTTTGAGGGCCCTCCAGGAAAATCTTAGAGTGCCTCAGCCCCGCAATATATGTATTTTTACAAACTTATGGTATACTGGGTCATCGTATAATCGGGATCATATTTTGACATTTCTTTTCAAAAAGTGGTCAATTTTTAAAATAAAGTTTTCATTTGTTAAAACATAATTTATCCTCATAATTTGAGATCTTTGAGGTAAGAGTGATTGTTATTTGTTGGACATGATAACACCTTTCAAAAAAAAATAATCTGGTGTGAAACATTCACATGAAAACTACAATTAAAAGTCTTGATTAAGTTTTAAGGAGGCAATTAACTGCCCCTATGTAAAGTACAAGACTGGACAAACTTTTTGATAAGAGAACGTCATGTGATCCATATAGATCTCTTATTCTTTCCAGTGAACGTTTATCTCATATTTCGTTAACTTATTTTTTCCTTTATTCTCTAAAGCTTTTTCTCTTCATTATTATAATGGCATAAATAAAGTAGTAAGTATATACAAAATAAAATATAAACAAAGGTAGATGATAAGCTTGCCCACATTTTTCCTCATAATGCTGGGTCAACCCACTCACTTTGCCCTAAATTGATTAAAAAAGCTAGAAAAGAGATAAGTTTTTATATAATGCATTTTAGTTGATAATGATAATTTATATTTACTATTTAAAAAAAAAAAAAAAAATCTGAGTTTCATAAATTTTGTGCAGATAGCAGCAGTGAAGGCCTATCTTCAAACCAAATACAGATAAGTTGCCATGCACGTATATTTTATTCGCCCAGTTTTCCTTTTTAGTACTGTATCATTATTTAATATAGAACAGGTTGTGTATATTCAAAAATTTAAATACTGTTCGATATTTGTATATAAGTAAATTTCGATGCAATACTATGATGAAGATCATGTCCAGTTTTAGGAAGCTTTTGGGGGGGGGGGGACTTTAAAATTAGTATATTAATTAACGACTCAATGCAATAAAACTTCATTAATACATTAACCACTATTTGATACGAAAGACACACCCCTAATGCAAGGCAAAAAGCTACCCACTTCTTTTGGCATCCGATTGTTATACTCACATTGATTCACAATGATATCTTCAACATTCATTCATACGCTAATTATAAGATATACATATTTAGGCATTCTTTATTCCACATCTGGTAGCCACTTGTTAATGTAGATCACTTAAAGCTTCCTTAAGAATAAAACATATATAATCAAATGTAAATTGATTCAGAGACATTTTCCGTGGTAACCTGCTTCATTTTGTGGTCACCGACCGGTTTCGGGCGTACGCCCATCTTCAGGATGCGTTTTTCAGACAGTGTGACAACACAAACTAAAGTTTTAAATACAATTAAAAATACCAGTCACTGTGTAAAACTGAATTTGCTCTGTGCAAGTCTGTGTTGTCACATGTCTGAAAAACATCCTGAAGATGGGCGAACGCCCGAAACCGGTCGATGACCATAAAATGAAGCAGGCTACCATGGAAAATGTCTCTGATGCTTTCCAGCTTTGCCGAACCAACCACCACAACAGCAAATTGATTCTCTGACAAACTAAATTATCGGCACATGATTGAATGGACCTGGTATTGCATGTGTTGAAGTGAAAGTTATATAATCAGTATGCTTAAATGGTAGGATATTATAATAAAGATGGCACTGGGATTGGTTGCATAAACTTTGTCTGAAACGGTTTTTTTTACTTTCTCTTACTCCTAGTAGAGAAGTATCGTAATCGTGTCAAATTTTCGATATCGAGTTTTCACCGGAAATATCCGTTTTGACGTCCCCTGAGTCCAAAAAAGTGGTTTTTAGCGTCTGTGTGTATGACTGAGAATAGCTCAAAAACGAAAAACCGTAGAAAGTTGAAACTTGATATTCCGTTTAGGTACCACCATGGGATCTGACAGTACGTTATCTGTCAAAATTCCTCAACCGGAAGTACCAATTTACTAGTTTTTTTTTTTTACGTTTTTGCGATTTTCTCAAAAATGGCTCCGACGATTTTCTTCAAACTTTGTATATCAACTACACATACAAAGAGCTACAACTTTTATGTGTAACATTTCTCAGAAAAATTATTTAAGGGCACTTCTGGGGGAGGCGTGGGTTAGGTTTTCATCTTAACTGCTATTTCAGTTATTAGACAATTCTGTCATCTAAATAATGTTAATTAGAATTAAATATGTTGTTGAAATTCCGAGTTTGAAAAAAAATCGATAACCGGAAGTGCGTTTACTTTGACACTTTACTAAATGATTTTTCATTTTTCGCGATTTTCTCAAAAATGGCTCCGACGATTTTTTGAAACTTCGAAGTACAAAATAAAAATGCAAAGATCTACATCTTATTTAAGACCTTTCTCTGGAAAAAATTCTTTTTAAGGGCAGGTTTAGGGGAGGGGTGGGGTTGATTTTCTCTAAAGTGCTATCATAGTTGATTATACAATTCTTTCATCCAAACATAATTAGTTAGAAATAAATAGATGGCTGAAAATTCCGAGTTTTAAGAAAATTAGTAAACCGGAAGTGCGCTTTTACTGAACAGTTTTTTCAGTTTTCGACGAATTTCATTATATTTGGTACACAAACTATAAATTTGTCAATTATAATTTTGAGAACAGGAGTAAGAGAAAGTTGTGTGAGTGTTTCACACCAGATTTTTTTTTTAATTTGTACTAGGAAATAAATTTTAATTAACTCTCAGTTGAAAGAGAATTTAATACTCATTGGATCTATCCATGTCTTGGACCATTTAACATCTTCAGACATAGCTAACATTAGGCGAAAACTCCTAGTCTTTTCAATAGAAAATTTAAATTATAATCAACGCTTCAAATTAAAAAGCAGCTGGAGAGAGAAGGTGAAGACTATCTGAAACTTCGTTATAATTTTTAAAAATTTCCAAAAAAAACAATCAGCCAGCTAAGATTTGCGAATACAATAAATTTTCACAAAGAGGGCAACTCCAATTAGGATGAATATATCTTTCCGAAACAGAGTTTTAGGATTAAGATAACAGATAGTATTTAGGATTAAGTCGTCGCCGGGAGGTTTTTTGTTGGGAAATCCGTTGAGTATAATTGAATATTTCAGAAGGAGAACTGTGTATAAGATAGGAATTTCTGTTTTTAGAAGGTGAGGTTGTTGTTACAGTTCGTGAATTTATCTTCGAATTAAGCACTTTTCCTCATTACTTGCTGCCAGCCGTTTCTTGTAATCAGTGAAGGAATCGGGGAGATTTTCGTTCAGTAAGCATTTTGTTTCTGCAGAGACGACTTAATCCTAGTTCTCTGCAAATTCTGTTTTTTAGTCCATGTATTAGTTTGTGAAACTGTAAAGGCAACTATTAATAAAATGTAAACTCTATTATAAATATTGTTTGTACAAGAATTTATTTTGTATAGAGTAAGCCGTGATTATAAATAGATTTTGTTCTGTACTATACTTCTATTCTTGTAGTTCGAGCATGCAGATACTAGGATTTACTCAAACACATAAACATACTGGCTTTTGATCTAAATAAAAAGATTTATATTGAATTTTTGATAGAAATTAAATGTTTAATATAAATTACATTAATCACCTGATTCAATGATTAAAAAAAAAAAAAAAATGGAAATTAATGATTAAATAATTAAGGATATAAGCGAAGTTTATGTAAGTGAACAATTTGATCGTGGGTCTGACGGTTATCTTTGTAAATTATCTGAAAGAAAAAGTGACACCACTAATTTTGATATAATTAAGTACTAGAGTAACATAATTATGTTGGAAGAAGAACAAGATATAAAAATAGAAACTGGGAGCTCATTTTAAGTTAATGAGATTTTTATGTATACTTTATATAATCACATCATGGTTGGTCATTCCCAGGTAGCTCTGTGCACTATCAAGAAAAACTTTACTTACTATCTTTTAATCTATTGGCCAATTTAACATTTAATGCTCTCCCATTTTGTTTTTATTACATATTCGGTCTTAAATTTTTACTTTCTCTTACTCCCTAGTAAAAGAGCAAGTATCGTAATTGTGTCAAATTTTCGATATCGAGTTTTCACCGGAAATATCCGTTTTGAGGTCGCCTGAGTCCAAAAAAGTGGTTTTTAGCAAATGGTCTGTGTGTGTGTGTGTGTGTGTGTGTCTGTGTGAGTGTGTGTATATATGTGAACAGCATAGCTCAAAAACGAAAAACCGTAGAAAGTTGAAACTTGATATTCCGTTTAGATACCACCATGGGATCTGACAGTACGTTATCTGTCAAAATTCCTCAACCGGAAGTACCACTTTACTAGTTTGTTTTTTTTACGTTTTTGCGATTTTCTCAAAAATGGCTTTTCCTCTTAAGTGCTATTTCAGTTTATTAGACAATTCTACCATCTTAATAATGTTAATTAGAATTAAGTATGTTGTTGAAATTCCGAGTTTGAAAAAAAATCGGATAACCGGAAATGCGTTCATTTTAACACTTGCCCTAAATGATTTCTTCACTTTTTCGCGATTTTCTCAAAAATGGCTCCGAAGATTTTCTTGAAACATCGTATATCAACCAAACATGCAATGATATATATCTTTTATTTAAAACATTTCTTTAAGGTAAAATTTATTTAAGGGCACTTTTACGGGAAGGGTAGGGTTACAGCTTCCTCTAAAGTGCTTCATATTTGATTATACAATTTGATCATCCAAACAAAATTAATTTGAAATAAATATATGGCCAAAATTACGAGTTTTAAGAAAATTAGTAAGCCGGATGTGCGCTTTTACTGAACTATTTTTTCAGTTTTCGATGAATTTCATTAAATTTGGTACACAAACTACAACATTTATCAATTATGTTAAATTATTGTCAACATTTGTTAACATTTGTCAATTATGTTATTATTATGTTAAATTTGAGAACAGGAGTAAGAGAAAGTTGTGTGAGTGTTTCACACCAGATTTTTTTTCTTTTATTTCCCTTTTTTTTATTTAACAGAGCCCACCAGAGGGGCTGGAAAGCCTATAAGAGGCGGGCCCCCTCTCACCTTTTAATTTTCTTTTATTTAGTTTAGGCTGCCTAGTTCTTCAGAAAATTTACATTAACTTAGAACCAAATACACCTACAGCTCTGCTGCTATTCCTACATGTGATTTATCAATACAAAAAATGTATCAAATAAAAAGAATATATTTATCTGCTCTATATCATTGGCGGTTGGTAGATAGATATTGAGTATTAGTTTTGTAACAGATGTGGTGTCGGTAACAAAACGGAAATCCAAGTTTAAGCTTCCAACAATTTTTCGTTTTTGAGATATTATGTTCTTACACACAAATACTGTAATAGGACCGTAGAGAGGGATCTAAAGCAGAGAGAGAGAGAGAGAGAGAGACACAAAATTGAGAGTCTCAATCGCTAATTAGGCCATACTAGAGTGGGGGACTCTGTTTAAATACAGCTGTGCTAGCCCTACAGGGGTCAGTTTATACAGCAATTGCAACGCGCCAGCAACCAACTACTACCCTTCTCTTCACTAGCTCTAAATCTCTCGATACCAAGTTCTATATTACGTGTAAAGTCCTGGCAGTATGTGTTACTTTTCTAATTATACAGTGTTCAGCATTATTTCCAGTTTATTTCTTCTTATAAATCAAATTCTCTCCTTCTAAAACCCATTATACATATTCAAACCGTTTGCTAAAAATAATTTTTTCATACTCAGAGGACCTCAAAATATATATTTCCGGTGAAAAACTCAGTTTTTTTAAAATTTTGACACGATCGTAATATTAACCCCCTCCCCCCTCTCACTGAGGAGTAAGAGAAAGTAAAGAATAAAAAAAAATATTGTACGATTTAACTGGTTTCCTCACATTATTCCATATCCTATCTAAATAATAAATTGATTATTTTGTAAGTTAATATCTCCTCAAAGTTGGTGTAATATGTGTCAGATATGATAGTACCGTTTATGTGGTAGTTATGCACAGCAATAGGATATGTCTTATCTATTTGCTAGAGGGCCTACATTTGTTTACAATAGTAATGATTCATTCGTTTGTGTATATATATATATATATATATATATGTATGTATGTACCGTCTAGTGATACTGAAATCATTTATCTCAATCAGTTTGAACATTCCATCAATAAATCACAATGATCTAACTTTAGTATCAAGTAAAGAAATAAATCAATCAGAATTATATATATATACGTAGGGGGATTTTTTGAGGAAAATATATATTTAGTTAGCATATTCTGTATTAACCTCAACTAAACGTCATTACGACTACTTATATTCAATTTTATGTATGAGTTTAATGAGCAAAACTTCTAAATGAACAAGTGCAAATAATTATATAGTTTTTCCTTCTTTTTATTTTATATCACTTTCAGAATGTCATTCATCACTGAACACTCTCTTAGTATATTCATGAATAGTTTTTGTATAAAATTTTAACGAGAACGGATTATGAGACTATAGCCTTAAACGACAGGGCATATAAGAGGCCATTAGCGCTTTTTATTAATTTTTTTTTTTTTTTTTTTTTACTTCTTCATTTTTAATGAAAAGTATATGAATGCTTTTTACAGATTTACAGTTCTTTTTTTTTTAAAAAGTACTCATTATTCATTATATATATCCTTCGCAATTAACAAATCTTTTTATGTATTCATAGATGTACAGAAGTTTATGTTCTTCATGTACATTGCTCAGGATATGTATCCAAACAATTACTTGATAATTTTTTTTTTTTTTTTAACGCAGCCAAATTTTAACTATGTTTTCGTAAGAATCAACACTCAACAAAATTAAATTCACCTAGCAAAAAGCAATATGGACATCACACGTGTTTTGCAATTATTTCGACTGAAAAAATAGAAAAAAAAGGAAGCATAAATCATAATTTTATTAACCTAATAGTTTATATACAAAATTGTACGAACTGAAAAAAATGGTTTTGTAATGACATGGCAGGGTCATAGCAATGTCAAACCTTCACAACACATAACAAAGAAAGAATTATTTATAACTAGTGGCCTAGCCGGCTGCTGTCTTCAAGACAAGGCCATGGCCAAACAAAACCAAGGGTCGATGCTTTACATCAAAGCAAGCACGCTAAGGCTGGCCACTGACCTAAATCACTGGTCACCAAACTAACTAAGGTCGCACACTAGGACAGATGACTTGGTGTGAGTGTTAGCCAAACAAACAAAACCAAGGGTCGATGCTTTACATCAAAGCAAGCACCGCTAAGGCTGGCCACTGACCTGCTAAATCGCTGGTCACCAAACTAACCAATGTCGCACAAGGTCGCACACTAGGACAGATGTCTTGGTGTGAGTGTTGCTAACACTAATATATAAACTTCGCCCCATTGGAAGAGGGGATGATTATATGATTATACTTCAGTACGTCTTCAAGATTATTATACGAGCAGCAGTTTCCGCGTCCCTATACAGGTTTTATTTATACTTATTTCCTTAGTTGTGTATCTTAGTTCATTTATTTTAATCATTCTAAATTATTAGTTATTTATCTCCTATTTATTTCCTAAGTATTTCTTGTTAATAGTTACCATTACTCACGTTTAAATTATTGTATAAATATAGTCTATTTTTTATAAATTCCGTGTTAATAATTCGAGCACTAAATTCCAAAAATCTCTAAATAACTTCCGCCATCTTCAAGACATCTACTACATACCTCAGGAATCACAATAAACGATTACACTACAGTTTGCAGAAAAAAATTCTCACGTAAATTGAAATTATAAATTATGTGCTTGTTATAATAATAGTGTTTCACCAGAGAGACACTGTTAAGGAAATATGGCAGAGAATTCAATGGAGGAATTTGGTAGCAGCATACAGATTGTTATTATTAGCTTACAAGACTATTACTTATGAGCATGCAAATCATCATACATTTTATGAAAAATTTCAAATGTGCTCAGCTACAAATGTGCCGCACACAATATCCTTTCTTTCTTTTATTAACTTCTATAAGAGAAAGTATTTTTGGTGGAGGGGGAGGGGGAAATAATAAAGATCAAAATGGTGTCAAATTTTCGAAATTTGATTTTTGATGCGGAAAATACACGTTTTTGAGGTATACATGGATTTTCAGGAAATATTTTGTGTGTGTGTTCAGTCGTAAAATCATTAAGTAAAGTCGCAGCTCCGGTTGAAGGACTTTTCCCCAAAACCTTCGTGTCAGATCCGGTGTTAATACCTAAACGGAATACCAAATTTGAGCTTCCTGCGATTTATCATTTTTGAGATATTTTGTTAACACACACACATATAGACCATTAGCTAAAAACATTTTGTTCATATTCAGAGTACTCCAAAACATATACCTACTTCCCGTGAAAAGTCAAATTCAAAAATTTTGATCGTAATGGCTTCCGCTTACAGGGGTAAGAGAAAGTAAAAAAAGAAACTGAACTAAAGATATTAATAATCAATGTCATCTGTGTTACTAAAACAAAAGAAATAGTTTTAGCGAAGGCCAGAACTAAAACGGCTGTGGGAATCGTGATGTGGTTCCCGCAAATCCCTGGCAAGTGTAATGTGATAACAAGAAGGAAAAGATATAATTTTTAAATTATAAAAATTATAACTATTGGTGCCAGCCAGTCGCTATTATTCAGGTCAAGAGCCGCGGTCAGTGCACAGTCAAAAGGGACCGCCAAAGACACACCGCTAAAACCCTTTCAACAAAAACCCTTTCAAAAGGGTCATTATACGGTCAGTGTACAGAAGCCACCTGGCCGACATACAAGGGTCAACAAACACTCAAAAGACCACCTGGCTACAGTCCTTTGATAACCGCCATCATCTGTTGCCACACTGGTCACCGACCTATTCAAGACCTAGGGTCAACATACGGCAAGAGATGTTTTAGTGTGACCCGATTACACACTTATCAATGTGTGAGTGATGCTAATATAAACGTCTCTCCACAGGAGGAGGGGATGAGTATTCTTCAGTATTTTATCAGCGTTTCATCAGGATTCTACCAGTGATATACGACATCAGATCATACATAGCGAGCGCGTCCCTATCTAAGGTTTTTAAACATATATTTATTCATCATCATTATAGTTGTGCATTCTAGTTACCATTTAATCATTTTAAATTAATTGTAGTTATATCATTTCAAACGTTTAAGTTATTGTTAAAATATAGTCTATTTTCGTAAATTAGTAGTTCATATTTCGAGTGACAACTTTCTAAAAATCTCTAACTAATTCCCAACCATTCATCGCATCATAACCCTCTTCAAGACATCTGATTCCACTACACAAGCTTTGGTTTTTCACGGAACTATTGCGCCTAATACTATTGCTCTTTTTATTGCTCATGATAAAACTTTACAAAAATCAAATTTGGTCATGCTCTGTATAGCTGTAATTTTTTCATTAAGTCAGTTGTACAAAAAATTTGTCCCAAATATATTCTGTCAAAATTTATATTATATGGTGAAACACCGCGTACAATGAAGTTTATTGTTATTTACAATAAACTACAGGCGTGTACTCGGAGCGCAAATGGATAAGCGCTTAGTGAAGCACGCAAAAACCAAGAATAACAAAGTTTTAATTTTCTTATCTTGAAGATGCGGTTAGAATGAATGAGAAGTTTATGTTGAGCTGGAGAAAGTGTGAAGGATGCTATGAAGCGTAAAAGGTATAAAGGAAGCTGTGTATAGGTGTATAAATACGTTGATGTATGGGTGTGTATGAAGGGAAGTTATAGGAAAGGTAATTGGTGAGTGAAGCGGTACGAAAGCGTGCTTTTGTTGATGCGAATAAATCCTCTCGGAAGCTGTTTGGAGGGAGAGATGAAAAATCTGTGATATAAGCACAATACACCCGTGGAGGCGGTGAATCTTAACTAGGAAGCAGTTTAGAATGCAGCAGTTAAGCACTAGAAGTGAACAAGCAGGCAAGTGACGAAAAAGGATGATTAACAAGAGAAGTGGTGGGGAAACCAACGTCAGGTAACGCGAGAAAAGGCGCGAAATCTCCCAAACAAGTCAGAGAATTGGCGGAAAGACAGGATATTGTTGGAAATTATACTACTACATATAGACAAACCTGGCAAGACGTCGCAACAATTGTAATCAACTAATATTGTAATAGATTTTAAAGTTAAAGTAAGTTAAGTTCTTTTGACACACATTATGACCACACAAAACTATAATCATCACTATAATTATTATGTTAATCATTAGAGAAAGAAATGTTAGAAATTTATTGTAATATTACAATAACAGTTTGAGTAGATATTAATTTTCACGCGGTAGCTGGTAAGAGCCCCAGTCCTCGTAGCCTAAGCATTACAGAAAACACGGTTTTAAGTATGTATGCTGTTTTGCTGGAAGTTCAGCTTCGAAGAAACTTTTATTTATAAAACATCAGTGTTAAGACATTTAAAAAAAAAAAGTTCTTTTTAAATTCTATATAAAAAATATTTTATAATAGGATCAAAACAACATTAAAATATGTAAACTAGGACATTTTATTGAATTGCCACAAATGATAAATATAAGAGTTTTCATTCGAAGAAATTTTCAACAACAATCAAATAAAAAAATAAAAGAAAAAGAAAATGAAAAGTTTTTAAAGCTTTTTGGTATTGTTGGTTTATAGTTGTTAAGCGGTTTTGATGGGAAAGCTGGGCCCGAGCTGAACGCTAAAGTTAAGTGCCATAAAGTTGACTCTACAGTTACAGTCATTATAATCCTATTAAGGCTAGTAGATGGAGGAGAGAAAGATCTCTGGGTCTAAAGAAAACCCATTCCTATCTCTCTCTAGACAACTTCTTATCATCGCCAACAACTTGTTATAGTAATAAAGGAAGACGCTCTTACTATCATATTCCGTTCTTGGACATAATCAGGGAACAATTTCATTGAAATAACCTCTTATCTACAACTTAATACATCATTAAAACAATTAATAGAATTACTTTACCGTGGGAAAATTTGTTTTGCGATAAGTAAAAATTTAATTAATTTACATGTTATTACTTTTACTTAATGAATATAATTTGGAAACACAAAGATTACTAATATAAAACTTTCAGATTGGTCCAAATTGGATAAAAAGGAGGCTCAGTTTGTTCGCAAGCCAAGGATGAAAACTGGTAATATTTGAAATGATTTAATCTTCAAGTGTACAACACTATCTAGATCAGGAGTGTACAAACTTACTGCCACAAGAGCCAATTGAGTAATTATGCATTTTTCATATGGCCATAGTAATAATAATAATAATAAGGGAAGAAATTAGCTCAGCGGTTTGCGCACTGGACCCTTCTTCTAACGTCTAAAAACTATTCTTATAACGTCTGCATTATTTACATCATTGATATAGGCAATAGTTCTTCAAATAATTGGTGGTACTGAGCCGCCTGCGCTTTTAATAAAAATTCGTTAGTCGTGTTTGCCTTCATAGTTTCTAGAAGTTTGTCTATCTGTTTAATGCATTTTTCTAGAGAACTAAAAGAGCCTTATTAAATTTAAATTGTAATGCTTGGGATGCTGATAGGATTCATATCTGCTCCCTACGCAATAGAAATGAGATAGAGGACACCCTTCATTTTATGACAATATGTCCTATACTAGAATCTATTAGAAGAAGGTACTGAGGAAAGAACGTAATCTCAAAAGGAGAACTAGTTAGTTTATTGATAGGGGAAAATATAAAACCAATGTATAATTATGCAAAGCATGTGTAATGACATGGCAAGGTCATAGCAATGTCAAACCTTCACAACACATAACAAAGAAAGAATAATTTATAACTAGTGGCCTAGCCGGCTGCTGTCTTCAAGACAAGGCCGCGGCCAAACAAACAAAACCAAGGGTCGATGCTTTACATCAAAGCAAGCACCGCTAAGGCTGGCCACTGACCTAAATCGCTGGTCATCAAACTAACGAAGGTCGCACAAGGTCGCACACTAGGGCAGATGTCTTGGTGTGAGTGTTGCTAACACTAATATATAAACTTCGCCCCATTGGAAGAAGGGGATGATTATATGATTATACTTCAGTACGTCTTCAAGATTATTATACAAGCAGCAGTTTCCGCGTCCCTATACAGTTTTTATTTATACTTATTTCCTTAGTTGTGCATCTTAGTTCATTTATTTTAATCATTCTAAATTATTAGTTATTTATCTCCTATTTTATTTCTAAGTATTTCTTGTTAATAGTTACCATTACTCACGTTTAAATTATTATACAAATACAGTCTTATTTTTATAAATTCCGTGTTAATAATTCGAGCACTAACTTCCAAAAATCTCTAAACTAACTCCGCCCTCTTCAAGACATCTACTACATACCTCAGGAATCACAATAAACGATTCCACTACACATACATTAGAATATAGGAAAGCAAAAATGGAAAATATAATTTAATTTATGTTTATTTTATTTAGTTCTTCTTTTTTTTTTTTGTCTTTTAGATTATAATTACCATGCCAAACTCCTGGCAGACGGCTGTATTCAGCTATTGCTGTATGCTTTATGTTTGTATCTGTAAAGTTTTGTAAGTTTATATTTTTTATAATAAATCAAATATTCATTCATTCATTCATTCATTCATTCATTTAATGCGAATGATGGAACAATTGTTTTATTTCCAAAATCTCCATTAAATTGTGGTTTAAATTTAACTTCATTAACAAATTTGAAAACTAAAGTCAAAGATTCACCAGAACCCATAAAACAAAACGGAGAATCGGGAGAAATGTTTCTAATAAAAGCTGTATTTTTTCTAAGTGTAGTCCACATTACTGGTTTAAAGAAAATCGTTGGAGCCGTTTTAGAGAAAATACCAGAAAACTGAAAAATACTTTTCAGTAAAGACGCACTTCCGGGCAACTGATTTTTTTCAAACTTGGAATTTCAACAACATATTTAATTCTAATTAATATTATTTAGGTGATAGAATTGTGTAATAAACTAAAACAGCAGTTTAGAAGACAATCTAAATCTACCTCTCCCTTAAAAGTGCCCTTACTTGCATTTTTCCTGGAGAAATGTTTTAAATAAAAATTATAGATCTTTGTAAGGGTAGTTGATATGTATACAAAGTTTAAAGAAAATCGTTGGAGCCATTTCCGAGAAAATTGCAAAAAAGTGAAAAAAAAAAAACATTCAGTAAAGTGGTACTTCCGGTTAAGCATTTTTGACAGGTAACGTAATTTCGGATCTCATGGTGATACCTAAACGGAATATCAAGATTGAACGTTTTGCGATTTTCCGTTTTTGAGCTGTGCTGTTAAAAGTTATGCATTTGCTAAAAACCACTTTTTTTTTTACCCAGGGGACCTCCAAACGGATATTTCCGGTAAAAACTGTCGATATCGAAAATTTGTCACGATTACAATCCTTCCAATAGACTAGTTGTAAGATTAGTAATAAATTCACTAAAGTTCCTTCAATATGATGGATTTTGCTTGAAACTTTTGTGTTAGATTCCAGTTTTAAATGGGATTCCAATTTTTTGTTATTTATTTGTTTATTTGAAATTATAAAAGCAATGCTCCTACAACTACTAAATATGATAAGTGTAGATGTGTGGGAGTTACCACCCATTAGTGACTCTCCATGTGACTTGTTTTTTACAGACCTCCTACGTCGAGGAAGTCGCGCGGCCAGCACCGCTTCAGACGTCGAGTTGGGTCGTCAGGAAGGGATGAAGATGAGAGGTGATGAATTAGAGGATTAGGTTGTTTAGAGAGGCGGGAATGAAACTTTTTATAGCGAGCTGGAATTAAGTCTGTAATGAAAGGTATGTGCAGATCATTGTGGATAGTTTTGTTGGAGACATAGTATGGAACATTAGTTATGCGGCGAAGAATTTTTGATTGAAGTGATTGAAGAGTAGATATTGGAATGCTTGGCTGACCCCCACAGTTCGAGTCCGTAAGTCCAGATAGGTTTGAGTAATGCGTTTTATATAAGTACTTCGTTGTTCAATGACAGTTTTGTTCGTCTGTCAAGCAGTCGGGCTAGTAGGTAATATCGTTTCTTCATTTCTTGTCGTTTGAGTCTTGTGTGTGGTTCCCAAGTCAGGCGCTTGTCAATGTACATTCCCAGATAACGTACAGTGTCCGCGCAAATTATTGAAATGCATTGGAGAACAGGTGGCACAACGAAGTATGAATTTAATTTGTTGGCATTTCTGGACATTTACTTTCATTTTCCACTTAACAAACCATTGTTCGAGAGAATTCAGATGTTGCAGAGTACGAGTTGACTGCACCGGGTCAGAGTGAGGAGAGAGAATGGCGATGTCGTCTGCGTAAGTGAAAGTCGTGATGTAAAGGTGAGTTGGTATGTCGGCTGTGTAAAGTATGAAGAGTAGTGGACCGAGAATACTGCCCTGAGGAACACCGGCCTCTGCAGGGTACATAGAGGAAAATGCGGTTCCCTGGTTGACAGAGAAATATCTATTGGATAAGTAAGACAATAGAATTAAGTAGTAGGTGTGAGGAAGATAGTTTTTGAGTTTCCACAGTAAACCTGGATGCCAAACTCGATCAAATGCTTGCGCAATGTCGAGAAAGGCACCCGAACAATACTCCTTCCGCTCTAGTGAAGAGACGATGAGATCTATGACACGATGAAACTGGTGAATTGTGGAATGAAAACTATGGAATCCAAACTGATGATGAGGAAGGATGTTTTGAGTATTTAAAGAGGAGTAGAGGCGCTTGAGGAGAAGCTTTTCTAGAATTTTTCCCATTATTGGTGGCTTATGGGACGATAGGAAGTTCGGAGATGATGAGATTTGTTGGATTTGGGATTCATTTTAACGACAGAAATTTTTAATTTCCAAATATTAAATTAAAATAATTTTTAATATCAAAATTTAATAATTTTGAATAATAGCGTTTTTTTACTTTCACTTACTTCCTGGTAAGAGGAAGTATTGTAATCGTGTCAAATTTTCGATATCGAGTTTTCACAGGAAATATTCGATTTGAGGTGCCCTAAGTCCAAAAAAGTGGTTTTTAGCAAATGGTGTGTGTGTGTCTGTGTATATATATGTGAACAGCATAGCTCAAAAACGAAAAACCGTAGAAAGTTGAAACTTGATATTCCGTTTAGATATCACCATGGCATCTGAAAGTGGGTCATGTGTCAAAATGCTTCAACCGGAAGTACCACTTTACTTGTTGGTTTTTTTTACTTTTTTGCAATTTTCTCAAAAATGGTTCCGACGATTTTCTTTAAACTTGGTATATCAACTACACATACAAAGAGCTACAATTTTTATTTAAAACTTTTCTTCGGAAAAATGCATTTAAGGGCAGTTATGGTGGAGGGGTGTGGTTAGGTTTTCATCTAAAGTGCTATTTCAGTTTATTAAACAAATTCTATCATCTAAATAATGTTAATTAGAATTAAATATGTTGTTGAAATTCTGAGCTTGAAAAAAATCGGATAACCGGAAGTGCATTTACTTTACCACTTTACTAAATGATTTTTCCACTTTTTCGCGATTTTTCTCAAAAATGGCTCCGACGATTTTGTTGAAACGTATTATATAAACTAAACATACAAAGATCTACAACTTCTATTATAACATTTCTCTAGGAAAATTCATTTAATGGCAATTTTAAGGGAAGCGTTGGCGGTTATGGTTTCCTCTAAAGTGCTATCATAGTTGATTATACAATTCTATGATCCAAACAAAATTAATTAGAAATAAATGGATGGCCAAAATCTCCGAGTTTCAAGGAAATTAGTAAACCGGAAGTGCGCTTTTACTGAACGGTTCTATCAGTTTTTGCCGTATTTGAATTAATTTGGTTACACAAACTATAAAATTTGTTAATTTTGATAATTTTTAGAACTGGGGACAGAGAAAGTTGTGTGAGTGTTTCAAACCAGAATTTTTTTGTTTTTGTTTTGAGAAAACTTTTTCGAAAGAAGTCTTTTTCAGAAGAGTATTCGCTTGTTTTTTTTTTTTTTTTTTTTTTTTTTATAATCAAGAGACCTTAAAAACATCAAATGCTGGTAAAAATTCAGATGTCGAAATTTTAACAGTGACGAAATACTATCTCTTATAGCCGTTGTTTCAGGAGGCTCACATCACATTGTCGTCTGCCCGGTTTATCTAGAAATTGTGTACTTTAAAGAGTTAATCAAATTTTTTTAATTTTCATGACTTCTTTTCTTCTATTTTACAAACACACTAAATCATAAAGAAGATCGCAAAGAGAGACCTAAAAAAAAAAAATGAGAAACAAGCAGACAGATCTAATAAGAAAAGAAAAAGAAACAACACATTTGTAAATGAAATGAATGGATAACGAAGATTACTTCTTTTGATGTAGTCTCAAAGTTTCAGTTTTTTTTTCAACATATTTGTGTTCACTTTCATTCCCAGTATTTCTCTGTTTTTCAGGTCACCGCTTTTTCTTCTTCTTCTTCTTCTTCTGCTTCTTCTTACGCGAAACAATATCATTGCTATTATTTTAACAAAAAGAGAACCAACCTGTCAGTCTAACTTACCAGTTAATTTAACAGATCTCCTCCACTATGATTTAACAGATCTCTTAACCCTCGGTTTTCCACTTTAGTGTTGAAAAAAAAAAATATACAAAAGTAAAAAGAGGCAAAATCTATATATATATATATATAAAAGGAAAAAAGTGGAGATCTTTACCAAATTTGCTACTTTTAAATAAATACCCTTTGAACTTCACCTTTCTTCTTTTCATCATGCAATTAATTATTCTTTATATTTTTTCTCTCTCACTCACTTACTGTCTTCACTCGCTCTTTCCTTGTTCTTCAATTTCTTTTGTAAAATTCATTACATCTACGCATTAATAATGATCGGATAATAATATTAGATCTCTTAAAAATTTTTTAATTGCTTTACACGCTTGAAATAATTCATATTATTTGCCTGAATAATTCTAAGTAATTGGTGGGGGGGAGATGGGATCTTTAATCACTTCCTTTTTTAAGTACTTTTATCTCAGTTTATTTTTATTCACTATTTTATGCATTGATTATGTCCTAAATAATAAAATATTCTTCCTTTTTTTTTTATTATAGAATTTAATTTATTTAAAAAATTCTGGTTCATTTCTGTTTTCTTAATTGTTTTGCGTTACCTGGGGTTTTCAAGAAAGTCGTAGACTCCTCCATACAATAATAACTCTTGAACTAATCGTCTTTTTTTAGACTCTTTCAAGACTATTCATGCAATGGCTGGATTAGTTAGAAAATGTTTGCATTACAATCATAAGGCACTACTTTGATCTATTACACAAAAAAATTATATTAAGTATACAGGGTGCCCCATGGTATATGGATATAGGGAAGGGAATAGCTAAGTGCTTAGCGCGTTGGACTCCCATGCGGAGGTCCCGGGTTCGAGTCCAACTGCTGTCCTTAGTTTTTTTCTTCCTAGGAACCTCTACAGCTCACTGTTCGGTGATGGACAGTGTTGTCTGTAGCGAGAGAACACTGTCCAGAGGCCGGCAGTGCACTGAGAAGGCTCCGGGCGGTAGATGTTGAAGCTAAATTAAAAAAAAAAAAAGAAAAAAAAAAAAAGGTATGTTGATAACGACTTTTTATCGCAAACTAAGATAGCTAGAAAAAAAACTAAACTATACGTGTCTCCATAGTTTTTTTTTTGTTAGAAATCCAAATCTAATTTACAAATTTGTTTTGGTGCTTCCAGAAGCAAGAGATACAGGCTCCAACTTCATTTTTTTTCAAATGGGTAGGTGTGGTTTTTATTTAAGAAATAGATTCCTCTATTTCTCGTAAGAAAAATTTACTTGAACGGTTTTTTTTTTCTATGAGTGATATTTTACAAGTTATGAATGAAAACATGATTCCTATAAGAAATTTCAAAATGATATTATAACGGTTTTTTGATTGAATAAGAAGAAAAGTACTATTTTATTATAAATTTTACTCCTCATTAATTACAGATCTTGCTCGAACTGGCCTCCACCATTAGAGATGTATTTCTTTGGTCGTAAGGTACAATTGGCAGGAAAAAGCATGTGTATGCATCTCTAATGGTGGGGGCCAGTTCGAGCAAGATCTGTAATTGATGAGGAGTAAAATTTATAATAAAATAGTACTTATCTTCTTATTCAATCAAAAAACCGTTATTATTATCATTTTGAAATTTCTTATAAGAATAATGTTTTCATTCATAACTTGTAAAATATCGCTCACAGAAAAAAAAACCGTTCAATTAAATTTTTCTTACGAAAAATAGAGGAATCTATTTCTTAAAGAAAAACCACACCTTTCTATTTGAAAAAAAGAAGTTGGTGCCTATATCTCGCTTCTGGAAGCACCAAAACAAATTTGCAAATTAAATTTGGTTTTCTAACAAAAAACTACAGGGACACGTATTTTTTAGTTTTTTTTTCTAGATATCTTAGTTTCCGATAAAAAGTAGCTACCCATATACCTTGGGACAGACACCCTGTATAGACACTTTAGAAGAGTTAGAAAGAAAGCGAACCGAGTGAACATTATAGTGAGATTATTAGTCGATGAATAATTTCTTGATGAATTCGTTTTAAACTGACTTCTTTTACTGGGTTTTATGATTAATATTATATTAATTGAATATTAATTTGTATTTTGTATTTTTAATTGTATTATTAGTTGTATTATAATATTAATATTATATAAATTGTATTATGATATTTCTTGGACTCACTGACTGCCTGATGTGATTTATTTCAAAGACTTACTCTGCAAATTTGGATCTATTTCTTTGAGGATTTTAGACGCTTTAGAGTGTTAGAAGCAACCTGATGCTGGTGGAGGTGATGTTTTAGGCGTGTCGTAGTGATTTGATAGAAGCATGATCATTAATGTGGTAGTTTGTTTACCAAACAGACCTTCATGTTACAAATATCATATTACAAAAACAAAATGCTATTGGTAGACATTTGAGGGACCCTGTTGGAAGATCTGTCGCATAATATAAAATTATCAGAACCGAAAAAAATGCTGTTAAATATAAATGAAGGTATCTATAGGTCAGAAATATGAGGTTTGTAAGTACGGGGATATCGTGGAACGTGGACAGTTGGTCTTTTTTTAAAAAAACTTCTACACTTGCCGATAACCATGCTAGATTGTTATGTAAGAGTAGAGGACTGGCAGGAGCGATGTTCAGTTGAAGATCATTCAAAAAATGACTAAATGGTGGATATCTCTCTTGAAGATGCCGATGCCGAACAAGAGTATTCCAAAAATATGTGTTAACAGACTAATGGCTCTCTAAAACAACTATACCCTTCCATTCAATTGGGCGGATGAAATAAGAACCAGTCTTTGCCTTATTAGTGCCGATTATCTTTGGTTTTTACAGAATCCAAATATGATTCAAACTAAATATAATGACCTAGTCTATGCATTTAAAAATAATCTATATTATCCAAAGATCTAGATAGAAATTTTTAACTCATCCAACAATCCATTTTATAGACTAATCGCTCTGTTGTAAACAGCGCCAACAGAACATATATATATATATAGAGAGAGAGAGCGCTCGAGAAAGAGTGAAACAGAGTATTCGAAGTCTAAACAAAAATTTCTCGAGATATTTTCGAGAATTCTATAAAAAAAAAATAAATCTCAGAAAACTATTCTATAAATTTAATTAAACAGGCAGGTTTTTGGCAGGGTAAGCGATATGGTCACTCTACCATTCATCGCGAGATGCTTTTGAAGGTTCCTGTTACAGGTTTTCCCTCTGATAGAATGTTGAGGACTTTTGTTTTCGTGCTTTCTTACAGTGTCAGGTTACCCTCTAGGGAAGATTGGTCAAGATTGGATCCATCTGGCATGATACCTGGTAATTACTTCCGGTGTTAACGGACGGTTCCAGAATAGATGGTAGGTCTGGAGCTGCTGTCTATTTTGAGACCGGAGATCATTTGGCAGTATCTCTTGGTGAATGGACCACAGTCTTCCAGACTGAGATTTATGCTATTCTTTGTTGTGTCTTGGTTGAGAGAGTGCGTAACACTAACTTAAAAGGTGTTTGTATCTGCTCGGAAAGCCAGGCTGCGTTGAAGGCGCTGAGTTCATGTGTCTTCACTTCCAGGTTGGTGTTAGAATGTTTTGAAAGACTGGAAGAGCTTTCTTCTCTGAAAGATGTGCTTCTATTATGGGTGCCAGGTCACATGGGAATTTTTGGAAATGAGCAGGTGGATAGGTTTGCCAAATTAGGCGCCTCTCTTCCTTTCATTGGTCCGGAGCCTGCTGTTGGCGTGTCTTATGGCACATGTCTGTCAGGCTTCCAGACATGGACAGCTTCACTGTATTCATCCTTATGGATGAGCTCAGTTGGTTTTTGGCAGTCCAAAATGCTCATCGGAGGTCCGGACAAGGCCATTAGTGAGACGTTGCTGAGTGTTTCACGGAGCGCTCTCAGGCATCTCTTACTGGACATTGTGGTTTAAGGAGACATCTCTACATAATGGGGCTCATGCCGGATGCATTTTGTAGAGTCTGTGAGACAGAGGAGGATACACATCCATCTCATGACTGATTGCTTGGGTTGTGAGGAAATTAGGATTAGGACCTTTGTCGGAATAGATGTCTGTGGAAGAGCTTAGGCTATTCCCGCTTAAGGTTATTGTCCGATTTATTTGGACTGCGGTGAATCTTAGATGGATTAGATCCGGGTCTGGATTTTTGTTATAGACTCGGCTTGTTGTTGTTTTTCTTGGGGTAGCTATATGGGCCCAATGAGGCTTTGGATAGCGTAGGGTTTCCCTCACCGCAGACAAATAATAAATAATTCTATAAATTTTCATTTTCTTCAACAGATTTTCTTCACAGATGATGTCAGGTCATGTATTTTTTATGAAAAGTCCCAGGATCTAACAAGAATGCAATACCTACTTTCTTTATCTCTAAAAGGTAAGAGATAGTGGAAAATAGTTCAAATTTAGAAAAGAGGATGGAATAAAATCAAAGTGAAGGCAAGTAAGTAGGTAACAAATCCAGCTTTAGATAGAGCTCTGGCAGTGTAAGTAGGTACGGCAAAAAGTACTACTAAATCTTAGGTCTGTGACAGGTCTACCAGTATTACAAACACTTGCCCTATGAACGATGCCATTCTCTAGTTTCCTTTTGGCTTTTTGTTCATTCTAATATAAATCCTTGGTTTATAAATTCTATGTACATAGAAATAACTTAGATTATAACTACTGGGGGTCAATATGGGAAACTAAAGGTCAACGTCAATAACTTGTTCAGATAATTAGAATAGAGAATACTAGTTGGAAAATTAACTAGATAAATCCAGATTGTAGGAGGGGGTATCAGCGTTTTAGAACTTATAATTCAATAGTTATCCGACAAGTGTAACTTGTTAGTGACACAAGTATCATTCACATTGTGTAGGGTACTTCATTTATTGTATCAAGTTGAGTTATTAGCCTTTGTCACAAAGGTCAGGCCTTTCTATTTTAGTTCTATACGACTGTATTTGCTAAATCAAAATCATGTAAAATCCTTTGGTATATTATGGATTTTTTAAAAATATTATTGTTAACATTTTGGTTGATGCAAAAATAATTACCGTTACTAACTATCAACTTTAAAGCTGAATATTTTACTACACAATAAAGCTTTTTAATGATAATCGTTTTTTTAACGCTTAATGGTTGATTAGTGAAGGCTTTCTCTCAATGAAAAAGACCAAAGACAATGTTAATCAATCGGAAAGTGGTTGGCGTGTATGCTTGGATGTTGGATGCTTATAGAAGAAACGGTTATAAAGTCAAGTCCACTGTAACATTAAAGAGCTGTTGTGGCTTCCATAAAGGTTAGTATTTGTAAACAGAATTTAGTCTTCTCTAAAGTGTACAATGTGTAATCTGTAAGGGTGAGTGATGGTTGATGAACTATACGTAGTTTGTGTGTGGGTCCTTTTGGTAGCCTTTGTAGGGCTTCAGCCTCCTACAAAGTAAATTTTCCTGGAAATTCCGGTCTGAGATTCCTCCTGCACTATCTTATGCCTAATTTCTGTACATCTTCTTCTAAATCCTGTAACCACCTTAGTCTTGGTAGTCCTCTTGGTCTTCTGCCACCTGGACGAGCTTCATATGCGTTTTCAGGAGCTCCAATTTCGCCCATTCTGCGTTGGTAGCCCAACCAGCGTAACCTTCTCAATTTAATGGCTGCAACAAGACCTACTACTTTGGAGAGGTGATACAATAAAGCGTTTTTCCGGACACAATACATGCCATTTTCAACTACTGCACCATAAATACTTCTTAATATCTTTCTTTACCGCGAGGCCCAGTCTGTCGGAATGGGTAAGTAGGCGGCACGGTGAGGATTTCTCACCGAATTTCTTACAGGACATGGCTGTTTTACCCCATACTGTGGAGGGTGGAGAAAGTGGGAGACCCCTTCGTGCATATATGGAGATGCAGAGAAAGATGATGCGTTCCCTACTTTCTTTAGATGTGGCAGATGGGTGCGAGAACGGCAGAAACTGGTAGGCAACATCGGGAGGATCTCCACGGAGTCGGTGGTGAAGGCCATGCTCGCCCGGAGGGACAGCTGGGACTGTGTGGCTACCTTTGTCCGGGACGGTCCTGCGGAAGAAGATTGTAGAAAAGAATAGGCACCTCGTCCTCCCGAGGATGGGGTCCAGCTAGGCCGGAGGCAGCCAACGGTAGCGTTACGAGGAACCACCCCGAAGTAGTACCATAAGCAGTTTCGGAGTCGACAAGTGCCTGTGAGGGAGGGGGTAGTGGGTGCAAGTCCCACACTTTGTCCGTAGGCATTTCTCCGCTTCGTAAAAAAAAATATCTATCTCAACAGTTCAATTTTTGCTCATGCACCGGCCAAACCCCATTTCCGAATCGTACATAACTATCGGTTTTAGTACTGTTCTAGTATATAGTGACTTATTTAGTGACATATTTAGTGACTTTATAGTGACTTATTGCGGAGTATACCACTCATTGCCCATAGCTATTATAATTCTGCAACTTATAACCAGGCTAACCTCAATTTCAGGCTAACCAAATAGTTGGAACCTTTTACAGATAAAATTTCAAAATTTATTCAGTGATACTTCTAATTAACGAATTTTCTTCAAATTTGGAAATCAAAACTGTAATGTGATAACAAGAAGGAGTGATAATAAGAAGAAAAGTATATAATTTTTAATTATAAAAATTATAACTAGTGGTGCCAGCCAGTCACTATTATTCAGGTCAAGAGCCGCGGTCAGTACACGGTCAAAGGGACCGCCAAAGACACACCGCTTTCAACAAGAAACTCTTTTAAAAGGGTCATTATACGGTCAGGATACAGAAGCCACCTGGCCATATACAAGAGTCAACAAATCACTCAAAAGACCACCTGACTACAGTCTTTTGATAACCGCCAATAAACAAACACTCAAAAGACCACCTGGCTACAGTCTTTTGATAACCGCCATCACCTGTTGCCGCACCTGTTCACCGACCTATTCAAGTCCTAGGGTCAGCACACGGCAAGAGATGTTTTAGTGTGACCCGTAATTACACACTTGTCATTGTGTGAGTGATGGCAATTAACGTCTCTCCACAGGAAGAGGGGATGAGTATTCTTCAGTATTTTATCAGCGTATCATCAAGATTTCTACCAGTGACATAGTTCATACATCGGAACGCGTCCCTAACTAAGTATTTAAACATATATTTATTTATCAATCATTATAGTTGTGCATTCTAGTTACCATTTAAATCATTTTAAATTAATTGTAGTTATATTTTTTCTAACGTTTAAATTATTGTTAAAATATATATCTATTTTCGTAAATTAGTAGTTCACATTTCTAAAAATCTCTAACTAACTCCCTACTATTCATCGCATCATAACCCTCTCCAAGACATCTGATCCCACTACAAAACCATGCTTTTAATGCAAACTTAATATTTATATTTGTCATATAACCAAAAATTTCACGAAATATAAGGATGGTTAAACGGAAATATAAAATTTGAAGTTCCTGTGATTTTTTTTCAGTTTTTGAGATATTTTGTTCGCAATTTTACACACGCACACACACACATGCACAAACCTTTCGGTAAAAACATTTGTTTTCGTATTCAGGAAACCGCAAAACATTTACTTCCGGAAAAAATTCAATTTAGAAAATATCTGACAAGAATTACAGAAGTAAAAAAAAGGAAAAAAGAAAATGTGGTTGAAAAGCTTAATTTAATAACAAATATTCTTTGAAATATTTCAATTATTATTCATTATAATATAAATATCTTTAAAAGTTTGCTTGTGAATTGTGTGAAAGTCATCAGATTGTGTGAGAAAGTTTTCTTTTGTTAGTGGAAACTTATCCTAATAAGTTCTATTCCCTAAAGGATTAGGCTACAGTCTTGATTTTATATTGTTCTTCTTCGTTGTGACTGACTAACTTAATTACAACTCTCTTTCCTTTCCTTACTACTTCTACAGGAAATTGCTCTTTGTTAACATCCTAAACAGTTATTATTCATTCTACAAAAACAATATTATTTTCCATCAATAAATATTAACAGTTATCTCCATTCATTGATTTAACATCTAGGATATTATAATATTTTCCAGTGAAATTCAACTTTTTTTCAAATTACATCAATAACATGTAATATTTTGAATAAATTTTATTTATACACAAATTACAACTCACTTCCCTAAATTCCTCCTATCCAATCTCTCTAAACATCAAAAACGCATATCCCAATCACAACTTTCCATCTAACTCGAACAAAACACCCTCTTATATGCCTTAAATCCGGTTTCCGCCATAGTTATTCCACCAATCCGTTTTCCTTAAAATTTCCCACATCCTAAAGCCGGCCTTAGATCAACAGACGCTCATAATTCTTATCCTAATTAGACTTTCAAAGCTATCGATCTCCAGACTATATTATTGTAACGTTTTTCCCTCTAAACTAGCTACTGCAACTAGTTTTAAGTAGATTCGTATAGATAAAATACTCTAAACTTCAATAAAGAAAACACCAATTTATTGTTATACACAATAAATTACAAAATACAACACTTAATAATAATTACTTCACAGTTTAAACCACAAAAGTTCACTTTTTATACACTTTTCACAAACTAGTGACTTCGTTTTTAACTGGAAAACTCTCTCAACTTTCTGCGGTCCCACTATTTGTACCGGTGGAGAATCCTTCCAGAAAGAACTAGAGCGCGTCGCCAGTGCTTCCTAGCGGCCACTAAGAGAACTTGAGGTTCGTACTTCCTCTCCTAGATGGCACCACTGGCTGCGTTACAATATCCTCCTTTCCATACTCCGTAATCTCTCTCCTTGTGTAGTAGGTTATCCGTTTTCCAATCCTTTCATTTAGAACGAACCCAATATGTTGTTACCCCAATCCAACCTCCAAACAAACTCCTTTTCCTGACTTGTGTTCCACAGTGTTCCTTTCTACCCCCTACCTTCTTTTCCTTTACATCAACAATCTCCCACAATCCGGATATTGTGGGAGATACTGGTAGATACCAGATACTGGTTGTGTGACATGACAATCCATTACACTCAGTAAATGGTGGATTTTTTTTGAAAGGAAATCTTTTCCTTACGCTAATTTTGATCTTTCCGTCGTATTGATTATCCGTCGTAGTGGATATTGATTTTGTTTCTGACCGGTTTACGGATTTTCATCCATCGTCAGAGCAAATTCACCAAGTTCGTGTAGAGAGTTCACTTCAACGTAGTTGATTACGTTGAAGTGAACTCTCTACACGAACTTGGTGAATTTGCTCTGACGATGGAAGAAAATCCGTAAACCGGTCAGAAACAAAATTAATATGCATTCTAGACGGATAAAATACCAGAAAATATTATTTAATTAAAATTGTAATTTTAATTGAAATTATTAAAAGAAATTAATACGTGATAAAATAAACAATTTGTTTTACATTTTTGTAATTTTTTATAGCTTAACTACTTATGTTGAAGTTCTATCCCATTTCTAAAGTTTAAACGCCTCTAACCCCGGCTGGTTTAACAATATAGTATGAAACACATAGGATAAATGGCTCTCCTTTGGTAACTGGGTAAACCCTGGCTTTATAAATCTTGTATTGGAACACCCCTGGCCCGTCTGTGAGTTTAATGAACATACTCCCCCATACTCCCCCATACTAGTTATACATAATAAGAGAGAGAGAGAATTTAGAGGAGGATTAATGAACATCCTTTTGCATTAAATACCCCTTTTCAGTAGTATGTAGTATAACACTTAACTTGGTCGAAAATAATGTGGATCTAATTTCTATTATACAGCCTACTCATTTAATAAATATCTTTTGGAATTTGGCCAGGGTAAATTTTGTATTCATACTAGGCTAATCAAATGTTTGGGTTTATTTAAAATATCGTAATTTATGAATTTATGGAATTTTCCAAATTTTCCTTTACTAATTTATTATAAAACAGTTATTTTAATTAAAATAATATTTCTAAACACCATTTTTAAGAAATATGATATCTAATGAGGAGGAAGTTTAAGATTCTTATAACCAGAAGATTGAGAAGGTTGAAATTCTTATAACTGCCTATTTGTTTTATAAAACTCCTCGCTTGTTTTTAAACAAACTTCTTCCAGACGGTCAACAAGTCCTTATAAGTAAATAATATTAATCAGTTAGCTGTGTTGGCCTCTTTTAAAGATTGTGTACCTAAACTGTGTCGCAAAAATGAAGCGATGATGAGTACACTGTGGGCGTATATACAGTATATCCAGCTGCTACAAATATTTAATTAAATCATAAATAAATGATGCCATATTTTTCATTGTAAAATCAATAATTTTAATAATCACATTTTTTACTTCTTTCACTCCTATTAAGAGGAAGTATTTGTAATCGTGTCAAATTTCCGATATCGAGTTTTCACCGGAAATATCCGTTTTAAGGTCTACTGAGTCCAAAAAAATTGTTTTTTGAAAATGGTGTCTGTGTGGGTGTGTATTTGAACAGCATAGCAAAAAACGAAAAATTGTAGAAAGTTGAAACTTGATATTCCGTCTAGATATCATTACGGGATCCGACAGTAGGTCATCTATCAAAATTCCTCAACCGGAAGTACCAGTTTACTAAACTTTTTTTTTTCACTTTTTTGCGATTTTCTCAAACGATTTATTTCAAACTCGCCACATCAACTACACATACAAAGATCTACAACTTTTATTTAAAACATTTCTCTGGGAAAATTGATTTAAGTGCACTTTTTGTGGAGGGATGGGGGTTAGGTTTTCCTCTAAACTGCTATTTCAGATTACTATACAATTCTGTCATCTAAATAATATAAATTAGAATTAAATGTGTTGCAGAAATGGCCTTGTTTGCAATAAGTCGGATTACCGGAAATGGGTTTTTATTAAAATGTATTTTTCGGTTTCTGGTATTCTTCTCGAAAACGGCTCCAACGATTTTCTTTAAACTAAGTATGTGAACTATACATATAAAGAGCTACAACTTTTATTTGAAACATTTCTGCTGGTAAAGTCATTTAAAGAGAGCTTTTGAGGGTGGGGTGGGATTATGTTTTTCTCTAAAATGCTATCATAGTTGATTATAGAATTCTACCATGTTAGAAACCAACTATGATGTTAGAAATTTAATCAGCTGTTGCAGAATGATAACAGAGTAAAGCAAGGTACAGTAACAAGGTCGAACATCAACATCTCTTGATTCGTTCTGAATATAATTTTTTGTAATAATGTGAACATCTTCGTGTAGTTTTACTTTTTGAAGATGCGCTTGGTTACAATTATTTTATTTCATCTTTGTTAAAAGCAAATTTTGGAGCATTGCGTTGAGAATTAGTAATAGCAGCTGCCTTGATTGCTAGTTCAAGTGTGTGAATTTAACTCAATTAATATTGTTTCTTAACTTTTAATCGTTGATTTTTTAAACTGACTGAAACACTGAATGAATTTGCCTTGGTTTTTCTGATCACATTGTTTCCAACTCTTGGTAGGAGCTACAGAGACAGCTTTTATGGGGAAGCTTGGTTCTCTAAGTTGTAGTCCATTCGTCCGCAGAACGCAGAGAGAGAGAGAGATAAGATTCACTGAAGGGTATGCATAGCTGCGTTGTGTATAAATAACGGCCGATATCAGCGCCTAATGCCCACTGTAGTAAATTTTATCACCAGAGGATTGATTCAATTACGTTTGTCATCACAGAAATAATCATGTTGGAAATAAGGAGCTGCAGAATGTGGAAGTCAACTGATGAACCAGGAACCACTGACGATACAGGCAAAAGATCAGAATTAATTAAAAAAAAAATGCCGTGACGAATATAATCCTAGATATTATTTAGCATTGCAGACCTATATTCAATAATTTTATTATTGTATTATTAATTTTATTACAGAAAAAATAAAAAAAATAGTTTATATTCGAAGAAATACAATAGCCAAGTAAATGGCACTAATATATGATTGGCCTTCAATAGCTATTATAGCAGATTGTAAATAGAGAAAGAGCGAGAGATCCTATTTATGGCAATACCATCCTTTCATCGCGATTGTCTGACAGCACAATTGTCATAAATTTTAGTGGTATTTAGAAGCGCCCACATTTCTCTATATATAGATTTCACCCACTGGATTAGGACATTAATTATAACCATCTCAATTGCAATGGACATCATTTTTAAAATGATATATATATAATATGCTTTGTTTGTTATCGATCGAATTAAAAAATCGAACATAAATTTATTTATGTTTAATACTTCATAACTTAAAAGAATGTTTTTCATTTTTAGCTAAAATTACGAAATCGATCGTAATTTGCTTTATTAGTCGCCATCATGAATTAAAAAAAAAAAAAATGAAACTTAATGAATAAAACTTCATTAAAATTCAAACGGGATCTGCCATAATATTATGACAGTTGCAACATGCGTAGAATACGATTTTCCATTTTTTTCACCCACCTCATAATGGTAACTAGATTTATCAATAACAATTCACGCTCACGCTGAAATCAGCCTAAATAGGTATTTAATTGTCTGGATTTATGTTCAATAAAGGCATTGTTGAAAGCTTTAACCATGGTCTTATTTCAGTAGTTTGTCTATTTAATTCTAGTTGGAGTTATTATTTAATTTAAGTGAATAGATAGAGAGGTATTGACTAAGTAGAAGAAGAAGAAGGAGAAGATAAAATAAATAATTTATTATATAATGTTACTCAATAAAAAAAGCTATTAGGCTGATTTTAAATTATTATAATTGACGGTTTATTATTAAAGCTGAAGGACATCCTTTCTAGTACCTACTAGTTAATCCTAAAGTCCTATCTCTCAGAAAGATTCTTCCAAGTCTGGAAAGGCATCGCATTCGCTTCCATCCTTCCCATTCAAGCCGGCGTACCCCATGGTAGCATCCTTGCAGCTCTTCTTTATTTAATATATTCAGATATCCCCACTCACCCAAATACTTCAGTATTCACATTCGCCGATGATGCGGCAATCTTGTCACCCACTCCGACTCTGTTTTTGCTATACGTTCGCTTCAACCTCATCCTACACTATTTGAAACTTGGCTTATAAGTGGAAAATTAAAGTAAATAAAAATAAATGCAAATATATTACATTCACCTTACATGGAATCCTCACACAGACTCAAGCGCTGCGACATCAAAAATCGTTTTCGGCTATTTCAAAGACTCCTCGGCAATCGGTCTAAATTATCTCTTTGGAATAAAAGACTATTATACACATCCTTAGTAAGACCTCTATGGACGTATGGGCTAGAACTGTACGGGACGGCAAAGCGTTTCAACCTGAACCGAATCCAAACCCTTCAAACAAAAGTCCTCCGACATATCACAAATTGTCTCTATTACGTATCCCTATCTCATCTTACGCACTGATCTCAACATTCCCTTCGTCTCCACCCTTGCCTCTATTTACAACAGACTTCATTCCAGAATTAATCTCACTCTAACCCTCTAGCCCAGACACTCTCATCTCACACTCTCCCAGGAAACATATAACGACTCTTAAAGCTCCAATGGCCCCGCGACCTCATAATTAATTAATGGTATTCATCACTGGATGATTACCATTCAAGACCATCACGTCACATTCTCTTTATACAACATATTTACTTATTGTATTTTGAATATGCAGTTGTCAATTTCCAATAAATAAATAAATAAATAAAAGATTATAATTAAAACATACTGTTTTTTATATAATAAGAGTGTGCTATTGTTTGAATACTTGGACATTTGGTTTATTCCAGTAGAAACTTACGAGAGCCGATTTTGTGGGAGGTGGTAGTTGGTTTACTTTTCCACCATCCACCATTTACGTTTCCCCAGTTATCTGAGAAAAGCAACAGAGCGTGTAGAAAGCTTATCTGAAACTTTTAGTCTCTAAAGTTTCTATAGCGTATCTAAGAAAAGACGATAGGTATATACAGGTGTATGTAAGTATACATTGGATTGGTATAACAATAAGAATCTGTACAGTATTAGTTCTTTTTTCTTGTTTTTCTTTATATATATATATGTGTGTGTGTTTTCTTGAAGTAAGTTCAGGCGGAACTTAAAGCTCAGTCTATTAAACAAAACAAAAAAAAAACTTCAGCAAACTTTTTCAACTAATATACATATATAGGTTCATGGTTATACAACTCTCTAACCAATTCTCTCTGTAGTTTTCTTGAATTTTTCATCCTTTTCTCTCGCTTTTTCTCTTTAACATAAACAAAAAGAAAGTATATTTATAGATACAAATATATAATTCAAGTTTTGTTATTGGTGAAAATTCTGTTACTCACCCCAGCTTGCTTCTCTTACACATTTATTCACAATTTCTACAAAAACTTCTTAGCTTCTCTAAAGAGAAGAAAAACTTTGAATTGATTGAGGGACTTATGTATTCTTTCATACAGAAATAATTATTAAATCTAAAACTACCTTCATGTTGAGTTAGCTTCGATTAGGGCCATGAAGTGGTAAATAATTGTGGCTTGCATTATTTTAGTGCAGCCCGTAATGATTTAGGGCGTTCATCTGCAAAACGAAAGGCGTCCCTTATAGTTAAAAGTGCGATAAAATCAATAATATTTAATGAAGATAGAACGATTGCCTTAATTTCTTTCGCAGAACCGATCGCTTTCTAAAAAAAATTAATTTCATCTCGGACCCCGGCACACGTTCTACAGTTGTTCTAGATTTATGAAACAAGCCAGAATGATTCAAAATAATAAAAAAAAAAAAACTTAAATATACATATAACTGTAAAGCCAATTCTTTCGAGGGATAGCCCATGTAGGTTTTTTACCAGAAAGAGGAGGAAACGGCACTGCATACGCAGTGTCTGTGTGAGGGGCTTTTGTGGCTGAGGTTTCGCCTCTTTAGTGAAGTGAAGCTGACGCCTGCAAGCTTCTTACAGGGACTCCTCTCGAGACTGTTCAGTCTTATGAAGCAGACAGATAGGTCTCGAGAGTGCGCTCCTCGGACCACCCAGAGGATCCCCTCCCCCTTGCAGCCAAAAGTCTAGGGACAGGGCTACTTGCCTACTTGAATGTACGGCAACGCCTTCTATTTCAATCCCTTAGTAAATGGCAGTTTCTGTGTAATTCAAAGGTTCTCCAGAATTTCTTGAAATAAATTTTTCCCAAAAAATCTTGAATAAAGTTTCAAATAAAATTGATAAGTTTAAATCTGGTTAATAAGATAAAAGAAAAAAAAAAAAAAACAAAACTGATACAGCCATTTTCGTGAAAATTGAAAAAGCCTATAGAAATTCCAGCAGCCTATTATTAACTTCCAATTAATCTCAATTTTTTTACACTTGAAAGAAAAACTGAACGTGCAATTTTCTTTCCCAGAAACCTACAAATGTAAATTTCCAGGAGATATATTTATCAGAAAATGTAATACATTATTTGGTGGCTTGTTCAAAGTAAGGGCAATTCAGCAGAGGGGTGGGGGGAATGGAGTAATATGTACTTTATGGGTAAATTATTGCTCTATGGATTTAAGCCGACTTAAGAACTGTGAGTATTTATTGGCCATGGTTAAAATCTGAGTTACGATAACATAAACAAGAAATATTAATAATATTTGAAGGAATACAGTATGTGAAATAGTGAGAATTACTAGCATATTTCTATGCAGCTGCGTTAAAATTATGTATTAAAATTTATTTTATAAATATTGTAACTTTTTCCCTCTAGACTAGCTGTTGCAACTGGTTTTAAGTGGGTTTGTATAGATAAAATACTCTAAACTTCAATAAAGAAAACACCAATTTATTGTTATATATAATAAATTACAAAATACAACACTTATAATAATTACTTCACAGTTTAAACCACAAAAGTTCACTTTGTTCACTTTTTATACACTTTCCACAAAGTAGGTGACTTCGTTTGTAACTGGAAAAACTCTCTCAACTCTCTGTGGTCCCACTATTTATGCCGGTGGGGAATCTTCTAGAATCTTCTCAATCCTTCCAAAAAGAACTACAGCGCGTCGCCAGTGCTTCCTAGCGGCCACTAAGAGAACTTGAGTTTCCTACTTCCTCTCCTAGATGGCACCACTGGCTGCGTTACAATATCCTCCTTTCCATACTCCGTAATCTCTCTCCTTGTGTAGTAGCGTTATCCGTTTTCCAATCCTTTCATTTAGAACGAACCCATTATGTTGTTTCCCCCAGTCCAACCTCCAAACAAACTCCTTCTCCTGATTTGTGTTCCACAGAGTTCCTTTCCATCCCCTACCTTATTTTCCGCTTACATCTACAATCTCCCACAATCCTGATATTGTGGGAGATACTGGTAGATACCAGATACTGGTAGTGAGAGACATGACAATCCATTACACTCAGTAAATGGTGGATTTTTTTTGAAAGGAAATCTTTTCCTTACGCTAATTTTGATCTTTCCGTCGTATTGATTATCCGTCGTAGTGGATATTGATTTTGTTTCTGACCGGTTTACGGATTTTCATCCATCGTCAGAGCAAACTCACCAAGTTCGTGAAGAGAGTCCACTTCAACGCAGTTGATTACGTTGAAGGATAAAATACCAGACAAAATTATTTAATTAAAAATGTAATTTTAATTGAAATTATATAAAGAAATTAATACGTGATAAAATAAACAATTTTATCACGTATTAATTTCGTAATATCACGTAACAATTGGGAAAACTTTCCCAACTCTCTGCGGTCCCACTATTTATACCGGTGGGGAATCTTCTAGAACTTCCTCGATTTTTCTAGAGAAAACTAGAGCGCCGCCAGCGCTTCCAGCGGTCACTAGGAGAACCTTAGGTACCTGCCTTCTCTCCTAGATGGCACTACTGGCTGCGTTACAGTATATAGCTATTCATTGTGATAAATGAAAATTTATTACAAAATACAATTATTGTCTAACCTTGTTTGTGATAGATATTTTTATATGTATAGGTTGATTGCGAAGTTTGAAGAAAATCGTCACAGGTCACTTCGAGAAAATCTCAAAAAACTAAAAAAAAAAAATCAGTCAGTAAAATCGCATTTCCAATTGATGGATTATGTCTCAATCTTCGAGTTAGATTTGATGGTAGTGATACCTAAACAGAGTTTTAGGCTTAAGCTTATTACGATTTCCATTTTTTGACTCAGTTGGTTCAAAGAATCATAAAACTAGTCACTAAAAACAGTTTTTTGGTTCGTATTCAACATATCTCAATACCTTCCTTTACTTTGGTGAAAACATATATTTTGAAATATTAATTGATACGAACACAGTATTTCCTCTGCAAGTAAAAAGAAGATGAAGTTCAATACCATGCAAAACTGTAAACGGAAGAAAGATCCGGTAAAGTTATAAGTTTTTATTACTAGTGAATTACATATTAATGTCTGAAAACATTGTTGAAGTTTAATTTAATGTTATATTAATTTTAAAACAAATATTGAAGATAATAATTTATACTTTACTTTAATTTTATTAATATATTTCAATAGTGCTTTCCAAATCTTAAAATTTTTCTAAGAGCAAATTGACGATAACAATAATGATTTTTACTTTCTCTTAATAAGAGAAAGTATTGCGTTTCTTGCCAGATTTTTCGAATTTGAGTTTGCATCGGAAATTCATGTTTTGGGGTCTGCTGAATCTGGTGTGAAACATTCACAAGACATTCTCTTACTTACTCCAATGTACATAGTTACATAGTCTTTAGTTTTTTCGAACTCTGATATATAATAACGCTTCTACTTTCTATAATTTATCAATTTACATAATTTATTAATTTACAGACAAAACATAAATTTCTACAATTTATTTGTGCTCATCATAGTTGATTATACGATTCTACCATCCAAACAAAATTAATTAGAAATAAATAGACGGCTAAAATGCCGAGTTTCAAGAAAAATTAATAAACCGGAAGTGCGTTTTTACTGAACAGTTTTTTTTTTTCAGTTTTTGCGCTTTTCTCCCCAATAACACTGACGAATTTCATTAAATTTGGTGTACTTAACTATAAAATTTGTCAATTACAATTTGGAAAACTGGAGTAAGAGAAAGGTATGTGAGTGTTTCATATCAGATTTTTTTTTTTTTAAATGACGTCGAATGGAAGTTCGTTGACTGGGACAGTTTAACATAATCGCTGACAATAAAGGATACCAACCAATAATTGAAAATTTTTGATAGAAAAAGGGTTGTTTAAAGATTAATAAGGCGGTTTAAATGATGACGAAACATGGAGGATAAGAAATAATGAATTGAAGGTATATACTGGAAAACAAGAAGAGTACATTAAACAGAACATTAAATCTTTTACAATCCAGTAGGCCGGTCTTGCAACAAAAATGGAATAGAAGAGGATGTTCGAAAGCTTGATGGATGCAAGTGTGATGGGGAAAGTATTAAGAAGACACCTTAGGAAACTGATTAGATGAAGTGCAGTCTAAGCTGAGAGTGTGGGTGTGACAAATTGGAGAACCGTAGAGACAGACAGGAAGTAGTGGGCGGTCAGTAATGACCGTACAGGTTTGTAGAACCTACAGGAGTAACAGAGGTGTTGGAAATGAGGGCTACTTATTCTTGAATCAGTTTCATTCTTCTAGTACTCATTAGAGGTCTCTGCCAACAGAAATTTGTAATTACTTTTTTTTCTGTAAGGATAAATATTTGCAATCGTGGCAAATTTCCGCGCAACTTTTCCAGACTATTTTTTTCAAGATTTTCTAAGAATTTTCTTGAATAAGTTTCAATGATTTCCTTTAAATTTTGGAATGCTAAGTGCACGAAATATAAACGGAAAAGAATTCAAAATCAAAATATTCAAATAATTCAATAATATATCCCCAAAACAGGGAAATATTATATCCCAAACCTGTTCTATAATTAAAATCTGGGCATGCTATAGTATAACATACCACTAAAATACTGAGGAAGTAAATGCAATTAATCATACTGCTAAGACACAATCTATTCAGAACACAAATTACACCCCAATCTTTACTGTAATATTGATTTATTATCTCCGCCGCTTTTAAAATTAATCAGTCTGACAAAAATACACGGCACTTTCAAATGTAAATTATCTTTGTATCAATTAAAGTTTTTGTTTATTTATAACCTTTTTTTTTTTAATGTGGTTGAAAAATGAAAACGATAATTTTATTCCATAGAGAATCATTTAAAAACCATTTAACTAAATTTCCTAAATATGAATTATTTATATACATATAAAAAAATCTGATGTGAAACACTCACACAACTTTCTCTTACTCCTGAGTTCTCAAAATTATAATTGACAAATTTTATAATTTGTGTACCAAATTTAACGAAATTCGTCGAAAACTGAAAAAACTGTTCAGTAAAAGCGCACTTCCGGTTTACTAAAGTTTTTAAAACTCGGAATTTTGGCCACTATTTATTTCTAATTAATTTTGTTTGGATGATAGAATTGTATAATCAACTGTGATAGCACTTTAAGAGAAAAACATAACCCCACCTCTCCCAGTGCCCTTAAATGAATTTTCCCAGAGAAATGTTTTAAATACAAGTTATAGATCTTTGTATGCTTAGTTTATATAGGAAGTTTCAAGAAAATTGTCGTCGGAGCCATTTTTGAGAAAATCGCGAAAAAGTGAAAAAAATCATTTAGTAAAGTGTTAAAGTAAACGTACTTCCGGTTATCCGATTTTTTTCAAACTCGTAATTTCAACAACATATTCAATTCTAATTAACATTATTTAGATGACAGAATTGTCCAATAAACTGAAATAGCACTTTAAATGGGAACCTAACCCCACCCCTCCCCCAAAAGTTCCCTTAAATGCATTTTTCCGGAGAAATGTTTTAAATAAAAGTTGTAGCTCTTTGATTGTGTGGTTGATGTACCTTGTTTAAAGAAAATCGTCGGAGCCATTTTTGAGAAATTCGCAAAAAAGTAAAAAATTCAACTTGTAAAATGGTACTTCCGGTTGAGGAATTTTGACAAGTAACGTACTGTCAGATTCCATGGTGATACCTAAACGGAATATCAAGTTTCAACTTTCTACGGTTTTTCGTTTTTGCGCTATGCTGTTCACATACATACATACATACACACACCGACCATTTGCTAAAAACCACTTTTTGGACTCAAAAAGGACCTCAAAACGGATATTTCCGGTGAAAACTCAATATCGAAAATTTCACACGATTACGATACTTCCTCTTACTGGGAGTGAGAGAAAGTAAAAAAGTAAAAAAGAAGATAGTTTTACCCTAAAATTTTATTGTAAAAACGTATAAGATTCAAATTTGTAGCTTCCTCTAAGTTATAGAAGTCCTGTTCATTAAGATGAAATAGTAAGTTTAAGTAATAAATTATTAAATATTGTGAGTATAATGTGAGTTTAGTGCCCAACTGTACAATACAGAAATACAGTAATATTTATGAAGAGAAGACTCTTAAATATACCTACGTGTTTTTGAAGAACTTACCAAGCTACAAATTGCAAGATAATAATTTGAATTACATTTTTACCTTTACACCTAAAATTTTATTTACTTTATTTTTATCTTCTTATTATAACAGTCTTCCTCCATAACCTAGGGCTATTGGTTTCAGTTTCAGGCTGTTTTTACTTTCCCATTACTCTAGTAAAAGGAAGTATTGCGATCGTGCTAGATTTTTAAAACTGAATTTTCACCGGAAGTACCTGTTTTGGGGTCCACTGAATGCGATAAAAATTTGTTTAGGATCTCTATGTGTATGTGTGTTTATGTTTTAACAGAATATCCCAAAAATGAAAATTCACAAGAAGTTGAAACTTGGTCTTCCGTTTAGGCACTATCCCCTTCAGATAAATGGAGATTTCGGGCAAAATTCAGTTTTTGAATGTTTTATTTTTTTTTCTAGTTTTTCTTGATTTCCTTGAAAACGGCTTAAAAATAAGCTTCGTATATTATTTATAAACACATGGGCAAAAAGTCGGTTTCTAGCAAACCACTGAGGCGTTTTTAACCCGGAAATGCTTTACTGTTTTTCATGAAAATCAGCACGGAAACCTAGATCATTCTTTCTTTTTTCATAATTTTTTTCGTTTCTGATAGTCCAAACAGCCAAGTTAGATGGAACAACCAATGTATGATTTTCGGATTTTACCGTCGTGATATACTACCCGTATTTCCCAACTGATTCGAAATGAATTTTAAAAGCAAATATTTTAAAACAAAAGTAGCTCAGCTCATCCTGCAGAACCACTTTTTTGAACTTGTGCAAGAAAGTAAAAAATAATACGCTCTGCAACATAAAAACCGATTGGATCTAGGGTATTTTATCCGCCGTAGCATGCATATTGATTTTGTTTCTGACCAGTTTCAGATTTTCATCCATCGTCAGATCAAATTCACCAAGTTCGTGTAGAGAGTTCACTTCTATGTGGTTGGTTGACATATACATAACCAATAGGTGTGAGTGTACAGAACATTACGTTGTAGTGAACTCTCAACACGAACTTGGTGAATTTGCTATGAAGTATGAAGATGAATGAAAATCCGAAACCGGTCAGGAACAAAATTCAATATGCATGCTATGACGGATAAAATACCAGATGTTATCCAGCATTGCGGACCGGCCCATATTTTCAACAATAAAACCGATTGTTCTGAGTAATTAAGTAATTAGTTTAAGACTTCTGGAACGCTACTGAGCGAGAGCTGGAATTTATTTCTTTAAAGGTTATTTTACAAGAAATGCGAGTCTTAAATGGATTAGGTCTCAGGTGTGGGTTTCTAAAGCAGTCCCAGCTTTACTTTACTTTGTGTCGATTTTTTACTTTATGAGTTTGTTTCATGTTGCTAATTGGTTCCAGAAGAGATTCAGGTAGCACAGATTTGTGGGGTGCTTCCCATGATCCTGATTCTTATCTTGGGAAAAGCACTTCTTCCAGACAATCTATTCCTTATATCATCAAAACAACCATAGCCAGTTTAAGTGTTACTGATTTCTACTATTCTTCTGTTTGGCAGCAGCGACCGCTCTAGTAGTTATGCCGCTTCAGACAAAAAGACAAAGTACCGCCCCTTAAGAATATATATATATTTTTTAAGCAAGTCTATGCATGTTCAAACACAAACTGAAGCAGCGCTCTGCTCGCGCACTAATGCTATTCTGTTCAGAAAAGTATATGCATGTTCAAACAAGTTCAAGCATCGTCCTTTACAAATTCTACGTTAATTTTTCAAAAACAGTGTAAACAATATAAATATGTTATGCACTGCAAATTTTTAGCAAAGGAAAAATCGATATGTTAAAATTTTCTAATAATTGAGTATTTAACATCAATATTTTTCTCACAATTACGGCCAAAATGGCGCCCCTAAATTTTGGCGTCCCGGACAAATGTCCGTATTAATTATTATTGAGTTTCTGTTATAACAGAAAATGAAATCGATTTCTTATTATTATTATTATATCAAAAAATGTTCTTTTTTTTTTTGTCAAAGTTTCTATTATATGATACAATGATGGGTGAAAATAGCTTATCGCTTTAGTTATAAAGAAAGATGGAGTTGGCATAGTCATGACGTAAGTAGAAGTGCCAATCAAAAACCAGGGTGCCATACACTTAGTGGTAGAAGTGGAATATGTTAAAGAGAGTATAAGAAAAAATACTGGGTCAAATAGTGGCGTATCAAGTATACAGGTGATATACACTATTGACTTGCCTATAATGGGCTTGTGTACGACCAGATACCAGCCTTTACTAATACTAACTTCAAATTTTATGTCACGTCTATTACAATACATTCCACGGCCATTTATAACAGCTTTTTAAGTTCTTTATTTTTTATTATATCACTCTTCCATATCATTTGTTAAATAAACGAGATCACGGTGTTAATGAGAGGATATTTCGATTAAATATCTAAATATTCAATTTTAAATTTTTCTGAAGAAATTATAATAGAAAATAAGGTTGTTCAACAATTTAAGATCGCTTGAAACCAGCCAGGTCTCTATTATCTGTAGATTTTCAGCACAAATCAATGGTCACCTTGCAATTAATTAATAATTACCTTTATACTTCCATTTGGATTCAGTTAAAATTAAATACTTAGAGAGCTAGAAAAGAAAAATATGCAAGTGAGCCCAGAAAAAAAGTAAAGGCATGGTAATAAGCAGAAGAGAAAAGAGAAACGTAATAAGATAAAGGGAAAAAACCACTGGAACAAGTAGGTGCCATAAATATTTAGAAGTATCGATTAGCTCAGACGACGGTAGGATTAAAACACGAGCTAAATTTAAGGTATGCGACATCTGGAAAGTTATTCGAAGCCATCAACAAAAAAAAAAATTGTTCAGCCAAAAAGAGATATTTAAGCAGACAAAACTTAGAATATAATTCTTTTATTCTTCTACATCTCTTATTTATGGCGTCCTTAAGAAAAACTGTAATAACCGCCTGTAGCGGCGGAAATGTGATATCTCTGAAGAGTGGAAAGTAGGTCAAGAAGAAATCACGTAAGAACGCTACCATTATAACTAATCTGGGTTACGAAGCAATTGTTGAGCGAATTAAGCGCAGTAGACTGAGAAGTTATGGAAATTTAACAAAGATATTAGGCATCCAGATGAAGCTTCGAAGTCAGGTATACTGGTAATAGACCAAGAAGAAGAAGAAGAATTACTTGGCCATTTAATGTAATAGAATGTCTAAGAAAAACTAACAAAGTCAGGCCAATGGCCAAAAACAGAGACGGTGGCAACTGTTTTCCAAATCCTCTACTCTGATTGGTAGAAAGGAATAGAATAAGTAAATAAGTAGCCTAAAATTGTACTTACTACATTTCCTTATAAATATTTTTGTATATATCAAATTATCCTAAAATTGGTTTTAGTTTGTTATAATAGATTATTAAATATTTCATCCAGAACCAGATTTATTCAGTTAAAGGATTTCACTGGGTCATTGCTGAGAATTATTCGAGAAAAATCATGAAAAACTGAGAAAAACATATATATCAGTAAATTCACACTGTCTGTGCGTAGATTTTGATCCAAAACTTTTAAGTCGTATGTTTTTGACATAAACATGCAAACTTTGCATTCAGACCATTCGCTAAAAAAAAAAATTAAAAAAAAATTAATTAATTAATAATAATAATAATTTGGTGTAAAACAATCACACAACTTTCTCTTATTCTCTAATTAATACAATTTAATCAAGATTTTTTTTTTTTAAATTGTAACGCTACAATGTTTAGATGGGCTGGGCATAAAAATGTTGGTGGAATTTTACTTGTGCCTAGCGGTGTATGTTGGAGCGCTCCAAGCTAAAATAAAGAAAGCTTATGGAAATTTAAATTTAAACTACTCTAGACTATATCAGAGACATTTTCCGTGGTAGCCTGTTTCATTTTGTGGTCATCGATCGGTTTCGGGCGTTCGCCAATCTTCAAGATGCGTTTGTCAGACAGTGTGATAACACATACTTGCACAGAACAAATTCAGTTAATATATATGAAGCCTGCTTCATTTTGAGCATTTACCAAGCAGTTTGGAGAGAAGTCTAAAACGTATTTTGACGTCGGAGCGTTTGAGCCGTGTGTGAGGGTCATATGTGAGGGTTGTCAGTCTGACAAACGCATCCTAAAGATGGGTGAACGCCCGAAACCGGTCCATGTCCACAAAAATAAAGCAGGCTACCACGGAAAATGTCTCTGATGCTTTCCAGCTGTGCGGAACCAACCACCACTACACTAGACTATCCCCAAATCCTTCTAAAAATCAATTTATTCAGAAAAATATTTTAAATAAAAATGAAACGTTTCTATCCATGCACTAAGCATTCCAAGTTTAAAGAAAATCGTAATCGTTTTCAAGAAAATTCCCCCAAAAAACTCAAAAATCCATTCCGTAAAATCGCACTTTCGGTAAATCGATTTACTTCGAAAATGGAATTCTATCAATGCTTTTAATGCGTATTAATATTGTAAAAGTGGTAAAACCATATATTATACATAAGGTGGTACTTTAGTGGAAAGAATCACGTCACTGTTCCCCCAGAACCCCCCAAAAAAATCAATTTTTTCAAATTAAAATGATAGTTATTGTTTGGTGAAAATCACAAAAAAAATGAAAAAAAAAAACATTCAATAAAATTGCACTGCCGATTTGACAGAATTTGTCCAAAATCTTGGTGTTTGATGCGCTTGTAGAACCTAAACGAAATTACCAAGTTTGAGCTTTCTACGACTTTATGTTTTTTAGATATTCTATTAACCCTCACTTACACATACAAACTATTTTTGTATTCAGCAGATTTTAAAACATGAATACCCGGTTTAATCACAATTTCGAAAATCTGGCATGATCGAAAATTTTCCTCTTAGTAAGAATAAGAAAAAAGAAAAGAATACAATCATCGAGACGGTGAGAAGCTCCAACAATGCATGTATTCCCATATGAAATTGACTCAGTCTTGGGAAATTGACAAGATCCAATTCTTCGAATATCAAAATATCAATCAATTTTATTAATTAAATATATATTAATTTATTAACACTTATATTAATAAATAAAGTTAGTTAGATCTGCAGTGTACAGTAAATATAAATAAGCCTGTTGCAGACGTTTTGGAAAAATATCCAGCTGACCGATATTCTTCATACTCAGAATTTTAACCATTTATTTAATTATCTTTAGCATTATGTAATTGGTCACATATTTAATTGACATTTCCAGAAAAAAATCTAACCTCCATCTTAAATAAATTTTCCTAGAAATATATTTCAAATGGAAGTAATGGACCTAAAGAAGTTTATTAAAGGAATGGACATAAAGTTTATTAAAGGAGTGGACATAAAAGTTTTATTTAAGGAGGTATGAGTTAAATGAGCTATTTATTTATTTACATTAACTGGCAACATAACCCTTTTAAAGATGACTATAAAAACAGCGTTGTTATTCGTTATTATAATAACTTAATAATGTCGAGCCGAAAACTAACATACAAATATATAAACCAGTATATAAAACTAACTATAACAAAAACAAAGAAAATATACAGTTACGTATATATGTACACATATTTAAATACATATACATATACTACATCGTATTTGTATATTCCAAACATAAATATATAAACAAAAATACATTTCACCAAAACAACCATCAAATGTTGATAACAAACTAGCAAACAACAGTCTTTGGATTGAGTTTTAGTTTGACGTTAGGTATAAAACCTAGGTTTCGTGCATATTGCAATAGGTTTTTCCAGATAAATGTTGGTTTAAATTTTGGATCAACAATGAGAAGAATCACAATATTTGATTGTGATAATTTTATCTCTTTCTGAAGGAAGAGAGTGGGGAGGGGTGTCTAATTTCCCTATCTCATGCTTGCTTATATGATGGGCTTTAGAATGATTATGTCTAGGTGTCCGCTTTAATTGTTTGGAAGCCGTTAATGGTAGTTTTGTTTTATAATTACTATTAATTACTATTAACAACATGGCAGTGGGAAGGGATACTAGGCCCGCATCATTCGAGTGACAGGGCGGAGCAGGCAGAAATTAAGCCCCACCCCTTACCACTCCTTTGAATCAATCAGATGCAATAGGAAGGGTGAAGTTAGTGTTCATCTTTTTGTTTTATAACCAATCATAGCAACTCTTTCCAGTGTTGATCTAATATTTAAACTGATAACTACTTTGAAGAATGGGGAAACGTATCATTATTAAATTACCAAACTGAAGTTACTTTCTCAATCCAAAGATCTTTAAGGTTTTACTGCTAAATATAGTAAATTTTCCTTTTCATTTGTTTTTTACAAAAATTGAGAGAGGAAAAAAAAGGATTAAGCTTTGTAAAAGAGTATTGTACAGATTTAATCTGTTTCCACTATGAATCTAGTAGAACTGTCGAGAGCTGAGCGAGGAAGTAGAGCTCTTGAAATATACAAGATTAAACTGATAGAATGATAAAGGATTGAGACAAAAGATTAGCAAAGAGATTAGTTGTAAAAGAAAACAGAATAGAACGAAGAATGTTTGGAAAACAAAGAATTGAACACAAGAACTAAAAGCATTGATTTAACATTAGAACATTCCAATCTTCTCATTCAAGAGTTATATATGAGATTTAGACTTGATTTAGATCAAATATTAACAGTTGTAAAAACATTTAATGGCACATACTTATTTATTGAAGTATTACTTACTAAATTGCCAGCAATTTTATTGATGCAAAATTGTCACAAAGTATTAACATTACTTCTAGTTTTCCAGCTTATTATTTATTTATTTATTTTTTTATATAACATTACTGGTAAAGTTCTAAGTGGTCTAGTTTTCGAAAACAAATATTAAGCCAAAATTTATGTTTTTGTTTATTTTCTTGTTATTACTTTCTCTTACTCCTAGTAAGAGGAAGTATTGTAATCGTGTCAAATTTTCGATATCGAGTTTTCACCGGAAATATCCGTTTTGAGGTCCCCTGAGTCCAAAAAAGTGGTTTTTAGCAAATGGTCTGTGTGTCTGTGTGTGTTTCTGTGTGTGTGTGTGTGTGTGTATGTATGTATGAACAGCATAGCTCAAAAACGAAAAACCGTAGAAAGTTAAAAACTTGATATTTCATTTAGGCATTCACCGTGGGATCTGACACTACGTTATCTGTCAAATTCCTCAACCGGAAGTACCACTTTACTAGTTGATTTTTTACTTTTTTGCGATTTTCTCAAAAATGGCTCCGACGATTTTCTTTAAACTTGAAACATCAACCACACATACAAGAGCTACAACTTTTATTTGAAAACATTTCTCCGGGAAAATGCTCTGAAAGGGCACTTTTGGGGGAGGGGTGGGGTTAGGTTTTCATCTAAAGTGCTATTTCAGTTATTAGACAATTCTGTCATCTAAATAATGTTAATTAGAATTAAATATGTTGTTGAAATTCCGAGTTTGAAAAAAATCGGATAACCGGAAGTGCGTTTACTTTACCACTTTACTAAATGATTTATTCACTTTTTCGCAATTTTCTCAAAAATGGCTCCGACGATTTTTTGAAACTTCGTATATAAACTAAACATGCAAAGATCTACAACTTTTATCTAAAACATTTCTCTGGGAAATTTCTTTTAAGGGCACTTTTAGGGGAGGGGTAGGGTTAGATTTTCATCTAAAGTGCTATCCTAGTTGATTATACAATTCTATCATCCAAACATAATTAGTTAGAAATAAATGGATGGCTGAAATTCCAAGTTTCAAGAAAATTAGTAAACCGGAAGTGCGCTTTTACTGAACAGTTTTTTCAGTTTTCGACGAATTTCATTAAATTTGGTACACAAACTATAAAATTTGTCAATTATCATTTTGAGAACTGGAGTAAGAGAAAGTTGTGTGAATGTTTCACACCAGATTTTTTTAACTTGGTTTGCTTTCATTTTAGGGAGGTTATCTGTCCAGTAGCCAGAATATTGAAGTACGAGATTCAAATAATATTTGAAATAAATAATGTAATGTATTTAATATAAGGTGATGTAAATTTAGATTGAATCTTAGAAATGTTACTCAGAGTAGTGTTGTAGGTAATGTTGCAATGTTATCACATTGCATTCCAGAAGGCAGTGCCAATCAGACCTTTTTAAAATTTGAAATCTAATATAACAATCCTCAGATCTTGTTAAAATCAATGATTCAGGAAAAGTGTTTCATTATAACTATTGGTTTTTTTATTTCTACAATTATAGTTTGTCAGATTAAGTAGAAGAGAAAAAAAGTTTCGACCAAATGCTCCCCTCCTCATAAAAAAAAACCTTAGAAACCTACTCCGTAAAGTCGCAGTTTTAGTTAACCGAAGTTTTGCATACAAATTTTTAATACTAACAGTACTTTAAATGAATTTTTTATATCATTTAAAGACATTTCTTTTGTAATCATGATTTCACAAACCATACAGTTTCCGATAAAAACTCATTTCAAAAATTTGACACAATCACAGTCAAAAGTGATCTTAAAGTAGTGGAGAAGAAATTGGATTACTAGCAGCACATGTCAGAAAAATCATATGGAAATCCGCCCAACTGCTACATCATCTGTAACACGTCACATGAGACGTAACGCATCTTCCTACCACAAGCTAGGAGAAATCAAGTTCCGCATTCGCCTATCTAAAACCTTAGAAGATCTGGAAAGAGAAGTAGGGTAAGTTTTCTACATCTATGTAGAAGAGACTCTACTAAAATCATTCTGTAATTCAGTCTTGTTCATGCAGTCGTCAAGAATACATCACCATTACCAATATTCTGCAAGATCAGTTCTGTGAAGTCCTTGCAGTATTCTTTTTTTCATTCAATTCAGTCAATGTACTTTTCTCTTCTAAATTTTTTTCTGTCCAACCAGAACAAGGTGGTTTATACATACTAGAAAGTGAAAATCTAAGGGCGTCACAAAACCGGAGCCTCTTGAACAAGAGGATTCAAGGCCTCATCATGCCATCTATAACCTTAAGACTGAACTAAATCCTTCTCAAAGAGTCAGCAAATATTGAATAAATATTTAGAAAGAATATTATTTTATTATTCATCATAATAATAATAATATATTTTCACTACAATAATTCAATATACATTATAATACATGGTTTCTCATAGTTGCAATAGAAAAATCTGTTGTGTATCAAAAGCCGAAAGCTTAGCAGAAAATTAACAGAGTTTTTAAACAACATTTAAAAAAAAAGCATCAGTTTCTGAAAAGTTCTCAAGCATTGGTCTAGTGGCTAGCGCACTCGCCTTTGGTGCGAGAATTGAGGGTTCGATTCCCGTGAGGGCAAATTGCTGGTTGACCCAGCATCGTGAGAAAAAGTAGCATGCTACAGTCGGTAGCGCACCTAGGTAGAAAAAGGCCTAGGAACTAAACGGCGAGGGTACTTGCGGCGTCCTTATCACATGCCCCTCTCTAAATACAAATCGCCATCTGAAAAGAATTGGCCCTTCATGGGCTATTCCACTATAGATTTAATCAGTTTCTTAAAGAACATAATCATAGCATTCATAAAATTATACAAAATACCTGTATGAATCAGCAGGCGAATGTATAATAATAATAAAATATATTCAAATATATATCTATCCATATATTATATAATTCCATGTGTTTTTCAAAATTTTATAAAGATTTATAATTAAACTGTCACTTCTGTAAAAATTCCAATTTTTTTGTGTGCAGAATACAGATGATTTTAAAAGGAATTAACGAGCTCTCAATCATCCAATAAAAACTGTCTATCAGTCTTTATTGTCAGAAAAAATTGCCCTCAACTTGTTTATCTGCTCACAATTTTAAAGCTAACAATGAGTTTTTATTCTGATTAAGATGAGTTTTGCAAAATAACATACGTAGATGAAATTGGAAATTTATCCCTTTAGTGTTGGGATCATTTTTTATCATACAACATTTTTTATAATTTTGAAATGTTTACAATTTTCAACATTTCTACAACATAGTCGTAAACATTTTAAGTTTTAAATTTACCTGAGTAAATTTAAATATTGATTTTTTTATATATTATTGCTTCTAGAAAGCAATCAACGTATTTATATTATCAAATATATTTAAACGAATAGAGTTCGTAATGTAATAATATTATGTACATTTTGGTATGATATTTTGACAAATATTTTCATTTTCAAGGGTGCTAAATTAGATAGGCCAAAGTTATTTTGGTTGAAGTGCGCTTGAAAGCTTGATTATAGGCACCTTGTTTGCAGTTGTTAATGAAACTAACTGAATTAAGTCCAGCTTTTCTGTGGCGAATTTACAGTCATTTCTGTGGCTGTTGGTTCCATTTCATCCAGATTCTTTTGGGAAAGCTTTATTCGTAATATTTCCACTTCTTCGGTGAAATTCTTTTTTAAAATTTGATTATTTCATTTGATTAAAAATAAATTCATACATTTTGCTTTTCAATAATCACAAAAACTAATTAGCTTCAATTGATTTACTGTAATTTCCAAAAAAAAAAAAAAAAAATGATTAAAGAATCTTGATGCGGCACACAAAAAGGAAATTGGAAAAGGGAATAATCCGCTCAGCATCGCTTTTTTTCCTTTTTTTTTTTTTTGAGGAACGTTAATACCTACCATGAAGAAATTAATTACTGCTAGAAAGATAGATAATACAGCTTGGATTATGAACTTTTTTTTCCATTATTTTAGTTTGCATTATAATATTCTATAATTAAACTTAACGTTATCAGCTTTAGTTCAGTGAGACGAGTATATTACTTTTGAATTTTAATTTTAATTGAATTAAAGTATTTAATAAAATAATAATGTCCACTTGATATATTGTTTTTTTTTTTTTTTGGATTAACTTTCGATAATTAACTTTAAATGAAGATTAAGTATTTGCTGCGACGGCACTGTTTGGGGCTAAATTTGGGCAAACTCCGTTATCCGATTTACGTGCATTTTCTCCAACCCCATCTTCAGTTTGTATTAAATAAGAACTTTTTCTGGTCAGTTTCGGCTATATTCAGAAGAACAAGCTTCTTGATTATTGTTAAATATCACTTCCAATTTATTCTAGTTCCATTTTAGAAACTAGACTGTACTGGTATAAATTTCTTTGTTACTGTTTAAATACTTACTTTGGAATCGATCTCAACTATACTGTATCAGGACCATGACTTAAGGTATTTGGTACTTACTAACTTACATAGTTAATAAAAGCCGCCATGTCATTTTGTATCAGCAATTTCAGAAAGCAACATGAGATCACTACTTCCTCCCAGAATCCCCCCAAAATATGAATTTTCCTGAGAAAAGTATTTCAGTTAAAAGTATTAGGTCTGTATATGTTTAATGGGTATGCAAAGTTTAAAGAAAATAATAGGAAACTTTTTGAGAAAATCGAAAAACATTTGACCAGTAAACTCGTCTTTGTTCCTGGCCATAAATATACTTAAACTATGACAAAAGGTTTTCAATAAGAAAATATTTGTACACCGTTTTGTATAATCATGTTTCATCCTACAAAGCCGGGGGTATTACTGATGAATTAGAAATAATTGTGGTAAATTCCTCCATGGAGAAACTAGTATTCAGGAATTAATGAATAGAAGTGTCGACAATTCTAAGACTTTTTCATTTGTATCAGGATATTGGATGCATGAAAATAGTAACAGTTTAATTAACATTAGACAAGATATATAATAATTATTATACGCCATTGCTTCCTTCTTTAAAATAATACAATACTTTAATCTTTAGACCTTTAGGAGTCATCTTTGTTGACTGATCATTACTTTCACAGGAAGATACATGTTGTTTTGTTATTATAACTTGCTATGGGAGGAAAGCATGTGAATCCCTGTTAACCGTTTCTTTCTTCGGGGATAAAAGAAATACAACTTCGTCAAAAATTTCTATAAGAGGCTGACTACTCTTAATAGTAAGCTCCTCTTAGGTTTTCTTAATAATAGAGAGTAGAGTATGCCTTTATATAGGACAGTTGCATATACGTTGACAGATTTGTCAAGGGATTGTGATCCTATCTCATAGCCAGGCCACTTTCAACATCCTGAATTAACATGACATCAATTCGAAAATGTTATGGGAATGCCATGGCAAACTTAATAATTATAGACAGAAACAACTATATTACTCACTTTTGGGTATTTGTGCTTGTTACCGCAGAAGAGTGATGAAGTATCCTATCTAGCAAGAAAATAGCAATAACTCCCTTCACGGGATCGGAACCCTTTTATGGAAATAAACGACCAGTCTCTCCTTGAAGCGTTTAGAAATGAGGGGAAAAGTAAAGTCAGTACACTCTTCTGGAGACCTATCCCAGGACTGAAATAGGCTAAGAGTTTTTCTGGACAGTTATGGCTGGACAAATTTTGAGACATAAGTTAGTCTGAACAAATTTTTTTTTTGGGCATCAGCTTCTAAGCTATTTCTGCCACGCATATTTTATATATAAATCTCCTTTATCTATATTTTGGGCGAAATTGATTACTGTCCAACACAGTCAAAACTGCCAGATCATCCAGCCTCAGTCCCATTAACTTCCCTCGTAATATCTTCACATCCTACATATTTCGTACATTTCAACTTTTCTACTTACAACTAGATTGCCGATGCATACTAATAAATACATCCATACAAGCTTACATACCAATAAATACTCGCATTCCAATAAATACATTCATTCTAACAACAATCATTTCCCACCTAAAATAACATTGGGTGGAGTAGTCGATATTCCTCGCACCCCTCTTTCTTAAAACTAAGTTAAAATTATTTACATTATTTACACAACAATCATTCTCCCATTCGCACAGGTACAGGGGTAGCTAATCCCAGCTCAGACCCTCCCCTCCAAGAGAAGGTGGCTCCCAAAATTAAAACAGTGCAGGAAGACTTCCTACACGACCAAAAATTGCCATCCCTGGCCGGTATTGGTCCCTCCCACACACATTCATACAATCATTCATTCTAGTTCTAATTTATACTAATCCTAAACATTCACTCTAATAAATACTTTCATACTAATAAATACAGACATACCTATCATAAAATAAAAACTTGATAAATACTATAAACATTATATGCAACAATTATTGCATATCACCCTGTATCTGATTTTTTCATTATCTATGTTATATTCTTTATCTTTGATTTTTTTAATTTGATTTCGTTTAAACAATTATTCTCTTTAACTATACAGTTAATTCAAATTAGCCTGATGGGGCTTTGTGGATTCATGAAGCACATGAAGAAACTGGGCTTAGAAGGTGTAATAGCATTTGCTGATTCTTTAATGGAAGATGAACCAGATTCCAATACACCTCTTGAAGTCTGGGTATAATTGGCTGTTTCCAGATCTTAACATTTCTCAGACTAGTGCTGTAGTTTTTGAGAGGTTCATTCCGCCACCACTAAAACGCACAGTAAATCTTTTAGAGTATCCACTTATCAAATATATATTGTACGAGTATATATTTATAACTTTCAAAATTTAGGCTGAATCTTTTATGAGAAACTCATGAAAACATGGAAAGCGTGAAGTATGCGTCAAAATTTAACTTAACTGTATCAAAATGTATGACAATTCTCAAAATTTTCAAGCAATCGTTTAGCCTAAAGGATATAATTAATGACCTAAGTAAGAACAGAACAAAAGGATTTATTGATTGGATAAGGTAACAGAAATATTGGCTCGTAATCCTTATAATTAGCCCCACAAGCCTGCCTATTTCCCCAAGAAAACAAAAAACAGAAAAACAAATTAAAGATACATATATACATGTGATAAAGAAAGTCTTCTATAAATAACGTTACTTGACTACAAATACCATCCGGGTAGGTAATGTTTCTTCAGCAGGCACCGAAGGCGAATTTCACCCATGGGATAAACCAAAGGTATCACACTTTTGTTGAACTGTTCTGCACTTACTAAAGAACAAGTACCAACCTCAGTAGAAATATGACACCCTGGAGGACACGTTAGAATAATAAAGACCTTTCAAAATCTGACACGTTTGACTACAACATTTGCAATGGTTGTAAAAATATAAGTTTACAATATATACATATAAGTATGTGTGAGTATGTTTTATATATATATATATATATATATATATATATAAACAATAAGCCATAATACTATGCATAAAACTTCTTTTCTTAGAATTTTTGTGGTTGGTTATATTTATTCTGTTCAAGAGAAACATATTTATTGCATATATTTACTGTATTTTCACACTGTAACTTATTTTTTTATTATCTATGTTATATCCTTTATCTTTGATTTTTTAATTTGATTTCGTTTAAATAATTATACTCTTTAACTATACAGTTAATTCAAATTGAATGTACAAAATTAGTAAGTTAATTCGAAAGATGAATGGTTGTAATGCTTATAATTAGATAGCACTTCATTAGAACCAGATTCTTTGATTACTAAAAATCATTTCTAAAAATACAAAGTAACTAAAACGCAGACCATTCCTATTTGTGACCTATCGCTGGTTAACCTTTTGTGTAGTTTTCAAGTGAAAATTTAAATCCTGAAGTACTATCTAGAAAATATAATGAGGAATAATCTAGTTAGCATTGTCACAAAAATCATTATCTAGTCCTCCATGTTTAATTGAACAAACTGAAGAATGTAATTGGTACTCATAGCAGTAATTGCTTTTTTTTTTTACACACTAATGGATCATTGAAAATAGGAAAATTAATTGATAATTGCCATAAAAAATTATAAAAAAGTAAAAAAGTTATTTATTTGGTTGATGTTGTTGGAATAAAAACACATTCATTTACACAATTTATATTCAACGCAGCTTGAGAGGGGAAATACTAACAAAAAAAAAAAAGGGAGAAAGTGGCCGAGGTAATGGCGACGTTGATTTGGATGGCGAAATGTACAATGACCATTTTGTCTCATAAGCTGGATTGGCTACTGTCTAACTGTAAAATGGTTTTTGACCGAGTGCTGAGCGCAGACAATTGACTTCTTGTAGTAAACAATTTCTTAAGAGAGTTTTATGTTAGCTATTCAATAATAATATAAGTTTCCTACTTCATATAGTGAAGTGGGCGTGAAGAGAGGAGAATAAGAACTCGTTGCACGTTTCGCCGACGTAGAAATGGCAACATAATGATTAAACGCCTGGCACATTTCTTCAATAGAGGACTGCCCATTCCATAACATATTTTTAGCGTTTTAGTCATTATTTTAAATGACCACACTAATACCAAAACTAAATATCACAAAACCACACTAATATATCATAGAACCAATCAAAAATAGAATAGTAACCAAAATAATATTGAACTGCTTTAAGTCTAAAAAGTTAAAACCAACGTGGTTTCGCGATAAACACCAAAGGTTAAATTTATTTTTATAAAACCAACGTGGTTTCGCGATAGACACCAAAGGTTAAATTTATTTTTATAAAACCAACGTGGTTTTGCAATAAACACCAAAGGTTAAATTTATTTTTATAAAACCAACGTGGTTTTGCAATAAACACCAAAGGTTAAATTTATTTTTATAAAACCAACGTGGTATCCCAATAAACACCAAAGGTTAAATTTATTTTTATAAAACCAACGTGGTTTCGCAATAAACACCAAAGG